>WSYH01008576.1:0-28731 GCA_036426205.1 Ascaphus truei | reverse complement strand
CAACGTTACTATTGCACCAATAGCACTTTGGATTCCTGGAGAAGAAGCGGACAGGATAAACCTATTTGAAGCAAGTCCCTGCACCTAATGATACTAGAGACTTCCCCCAGGTCCCCACTATGGTGAGTGTATATGATATAGTGTATTTTGTGCAGTTGCTGGTTATGCCAGAATAAACCCCATTTATTCAATTACTTTGTCCTGTGCTTGGTGATCATGATCCCTGAAGGTTTTGGTGTTAACAGCACTGCTCTCCCGTGACAATTGTGTTGCTCTATGAGTGCTCAGCTTACCTTTTCTCTCAGCTTCCTTTCCTTCCTCTCTTGCACTGTGGTCAGGTAATTCACGGCCGCATATTCCAACACCGATAGGAAGACGAACACAAAACTGACCCACAGGTAAATGTCCACGGCTTTGATGTATGAGACGCGTGGCATGGAGGCGTTTAATCCGGTAATGATCGTTGACATGGTCAGCACTGTGGTTATACCTGGAAAGAGCATGCAGTAATTTTGAAGAGTTTTGTAGATGAGCAGTACAATTTTCACGCCCAGATCCTCTGGGGTCAGTTATTAAGTTAATGCCTTCTTAAATCCTAACATGTACAGTATCTTCAAAGTTCCCTTAAGCAGTGCTACGTGCTGTTTTTGTCTGAAAAGGCAAAAGAAACGTTCCTCCTAACAACATCTATCCACATACAGTGGCGAGAATAAGTTTGTGAACCCAATGACAAACTTTTCTTAAATATCCAATAGGGTTTATATTAACCAATGCCATGTATTTTGAAACAAAATGATGTATAAATTAGACAAACAATGAGCAAATGTAAGTGAAACACTGGATTTATCAGCCAAATTAAAAGGGTTAATTAGAATCAGGTGTTTAATAAGGTAGATCTACAGGGATGAGTTTGGGAGGCCCCACCGCACTGTGGTGGAAGTATGATGATTTGGGGCTGCTTTACTGCCTCAGGACATGGATGGCTTGCCATTATTGATACAACCACGAATCCTACATTGTATCAATAGATTCTAGAGGAGAATGTCAGCCCGTCCGTCTGTGAGCTGAAGCGAAATGGGTCATTAGAAGACAATGATCCTAAACATACAAGCAGACCTGCAAATGAATGACTGCAGAAGAAGAAATTCCATGTTTTAGAATGGCCTAGTCAAAGTCCGGACCTAAACCCCATTAAAATGTTGTGGCAGGACCTGAATCGAGCTGTCCATGCAATGAAACCTGCAAATGTCACTTAGTTGAAGCAGTTCTGCAAGGAGGAATGGGCCAAAATTCCTCAAAACCGATGCGAGAGACTGACCAGCATTACAGGAAACGCTTAGCTGAAGTTATTGCTGCTCAAGGTGGTGCCACCAGGTACTGAATCTAATAGTTCACATACTTTTTCACACATGGATATTAAATGTTGAATCATATGTGGATAAAGAAATGTTGAAAAAAATATCATGGTATTTGTGTCATTTGTTTGATCAGGTTATCTTTATATATTATTAGCACGTAGATTAAGATCTAATCACATTTTAGGTTTGAAATATGTGAAAATCCTACGGTGTTCACAAACTTTCTCTCACTACAGTATATCCATTATAGTTAACGCAGGGATTTAACGAGACGTTAGTTCATAGTACGTAAATGTGGCATTTCTCCCATCCAGATCCCCAAAGAAAATAGGAAAGAGAGAGGAAGCGAATAAAAAGAAGAAATAAAGAACGATAAAATACGAGCCCCGCCCTCCCCCTCCCCGCGCTTAACCCACGCTCCGCAAAACCCATATTTCAGTGTCTAGATAGGAGTAACACCACCTTTAGGTAAGACAGGCGTAACGTGAGGCATGTTATGTGAAGCTAACGCAAGGCATTGCTAACTTTAACATGATGATGGGCCTGTGCTAATAAATAAATCAAAAAACTGTATGGTGCTCTATTTATTTCAAACAATCCAGGAGGAGCAAAATATAGGGAAATAAAAACAGAAAACAGTGCAAATTTAAGTGCAGACGTTGAGACTCTGATGAAATAATAATGACAATATCTTGGCTCTGATATATATATATATATATATATATATATATATATATATATATATCTACTCTTTAAATTATGTTGTAGATGCATATGGTATCAATGTCACCCTCTCCCATTAATATTCATACATTTAAATTTATTTTTTAATAATTATTTTATGTTCATAGTGGTCTTCTTATTATGATATTATGATACATATATGGTTCATGTTATTAGATAGACATTGTTTTTATTTCTTAGATTTATTCCCTTTTTCCCCCCCTTTCCACCCATCACCGCCCCTTTTGCCCCTTTTTCTTCTTGCTTTATCTCTTTTTTTCTTTTTTCAATTGATCATTTTTGTACATTCTGTATATATATTTTCTTAGTATTTGTGTTTTTGTTATTTGTATGTGACACCATTTGGTATCTTTATTTAGACTAGTCTGTCCCATGCTTTCTTTCTTTCATTAATTAGTGCTATTATCAAGCAGCTGCACTAATTTATTTTTAGTCCAATGGGAGCTCAGTACTGTCTTTTTAGACCTACCTGTGAGATAGGAATTTATCTCTTTGATAAAGTCCCTTCACGGGACGAAATGCGTTATAGGTTTTTCCATGTCTACCATTTTGTACCAATAAAGGTTTTTGATAAACTAACGCTTGGTTGAGCTTCACGGAGGATTTGTAGTGACCGCTGGGATCTTTCTTTTCACCACTACTGTTTACCGGATCAGCAGGAGCACGCAGACCTCACCGCAGCAGTGGACACAGCCCCATACCAGCTTCTACGGCGAATTCATTATAACAGCCAGCTGCTTTGGGCCAACACTTTGTGAGAAACGGGGTTCCGGTAAGGGTAGCAGTTTCTGTTTTCCCGTGATTTACTCAGCGGCATGTATCAGTATGTGTAGCCCTGTACTTCTAACAGTCACTGCTTTTAGCCCCCACCCCGCTTTAGTCTATACACGTGAGTTTTGTTATATTTTCATTCATATTATTTGCTGCTGACAGTGGTGTGGTCACCTCTGTTCATCTTACACAGGATACCTTAGGACTGTTTATTTATAGCAGGCTTTTGCAGCATCGGGACTTTTGTGGGGTCATACCCTTATCTTTACTATTACTGGGACTGTATACTAATTTCGCGACATTAAAGATGTATTTGTCTTTTGCCTTTCTGGGGGTGCTGGGATCGGGAAATTTCTAGGCTGTAGATTTCAGGGTGGGTTTGTCGGAGGAAGTCTTTACAGAATGTGTCTATGTATCGGGGTTCCAGAGTTATGGGATACCCCAAAAGTTGTATCCAGAAATTGAGTTAGATTCTTGGATACAGCCAAGCACATTGCTCCGCCAAACTCTGACTCTGAAAGCGTTATTACGACTCACCGCCAGGATCCCTGCTGCCGCATCATCCAGACAAGTTAAATAGGTATGAAGGGGTTAAACTATATCTGCAGCTATACACTGAGTCTCTGGTGTAGCAGGGGTTCCCCAGTATAGGACAGATACCCAGATACATTCCCAGGTACACTGAACCTAGTGTAGGGGTACAGGGGATGCTCTAGCTTTAAAGCTGAACATGATTACAGTGTCTAAAAGTTAAAAGTTATTTTTCTGTTGTATGCCAAGAATCAGGCTAGTGAATGTAGGGAATATATACAGTCACTCCATCCCTGACAGTATATTGTGAATAAGTGAATATAAGGCGCTAACAACTTAAATACATACAATAGTGATACGTGCAAGTGTAATATAAATTAATATAGGTGCTCAAATAATAAACCCTGCTCAAACCCTCTGGTAGAACCTGTTTCCAGGGTTCCAAGTAGAAAGGTGTATTTCAAACAATCCAGGATGAGCAAAATATAGGGAAATAAAAAACAGAAAATAGTGCAAATTTAAGTGCAGACGTTGAGACTATGATGAAAATATAATGACAATATCTTGGCTCTGTCGGTCTATCTACTCACAAGATGTAAGTGGTAAGTATGCAGTTGGCAGATTGGGCTGCCACCCCAGGTAGTAGCTGTATATTGTGGATATCCCTCCAGGCTTATCTCGTCAGGGTAACCATGGTGTACATATGGGAGGAAACAAAGCTACATAGCGCGATCTGTCTTTCCAAAAACTTTCTAAAATGAATATAAGCATATAAAATGTGCACTTACAATGTGCCAGAAATAAAAATGCATTTATCACAATCACAGTGATTCTAGGGGGTTTTGTCCGATCTCACCGCCTCCTCTCTGGCTCTGGATATCAGCCGTCTGCAGCCTGGAACACTCAGCTCCGTTTCTCCTCCGGTGCGTGTGACGTCACTGCTCAGTGGAAGGTACAGCTACGGATCCCTCACTAGACCAAAACACCACTCTACGCGTTTCGCCCAGCTCAGCAAGCTGTCAATGGCTTCGTCAGGAGTGTGTGAGTTGTGGGGTTAATAAATATCCTTATATACCCTCTCTGGTCTTATTATACAATCAATGCAGACAATTACATCAGCGCTTTTTATTTCCCTATATTTTGCTCCTCCTGGATTGTTTGAAATACTCCATCCCTGACACCAGAATAGGAAGTCATACCTTTTAGCACACAGAAACAGGACACAATATTTTATTAAATGGTTATAGTTTAATGTGTATATATATTGGTAATCTGTATATGAGCTGAGGGATTTCCAAGTCATGGATTCCGGCCAGCCCAGATTGCAACCAAGCTTGGTGCCTCTGTGTCTGTGCGGAGTCCGTACTTGAAAGCCTCAGGGATACCAAGGTGTTAGAACAGGAGGGGTACTGCAGTTCTGCTTGAGTACCCACATCCTGGGCTAACACAAGGCTATCTGGCAACTATTTGCCAGAACCCAGACTGTGAAGCCTGGACAGCGGGTGGGCTCAGTATGCAAAGAGGTAGAGGTACCAGGTTGACGCATGCCCCCTTACAACCTGAGAAAAGGTGCCCTCCCGGCTTTACAATACCGGCAAATCGGTGAATGGCTGGCAGGAGAATTCCCACGCTCCGATAGGTTGCCCAAGTTAGTGAATGAAAGCCTTAAGAGAGCTTGCAGCCAATCAGGAGCGCAGATTCCAAGCGCTAAACCAACAGCGGCAAATTCAAAGATGCTCTGTACTTAATAGACGCGAGCCGGCTTCAAAGATTTTGACTCAATAATTCTTCCCACTTCTGAAGAACGTAGCGGTCGTGTCTGGCATTGCATGCCGAGAACAGTTCCATGGCTTTTGTAACTACTGGTCAATGGAAAGTGCCCTAAAAAGGTCATCTTGGTGAATTTCGTTTCAGAAATGGATTTATTCATTAGCCCTGTTCCCAGTAAGTGTGTTAACCTTGTGAATTGTGTTACATTGTTTGTATGTCTTTTCGTAAAATAAATTACAATTTATTTTACCATCTTGTTTTGCTCAATCAATGATCCCAATAATAAAAAGGTGTTAAGAAACCTGGTCTCCCGTGACACCCATCCTCGACCAATAGTTCCCAGAAAGTGAAGTATATAGATCCTACTGTTACACCATTTGTACTAACTAAATTTCCTGATACAAATGTGGGGAATTGGTCGGGTGCGGGGGGGAGCTCCGAGGAGTCTGAGTGAGAAGCCCCTGTGTCTAGATGTGTTAAGGGACCGTGGTGTAGAGGATCTTACCATTCCTTCAGGAGATATTCGGGGGCTCAGTCTCAAGTATCCAGTGTATCTGGGTCATCCCAGCCATCTACTCCCTCCAGTGCATTGTCATCTGTATGTACCAAACCTGTTGGAGTAGGATCTGAATCCTTATCTCAGGACCCCATTAAGTGGTGGAATCCTATATTCAGTGGGTATGTCCCTTTGCTAAAAAGTACACGATTTGTATTGGTTGAGGGATCCATAGTTGATCATTGGTCGGAAAAGGGCCAATTTGATCCAGAAGAAATGGCAGAGGTATTTTGCAACAGACTGAGAGAGATAAATATGGGAGTAAGAGTACCGAAGGGCCCCTCTATATTATATCAGGAGGCGGACCCTAATGACCCTGGGTTTTGGGTATTACCTGGCCAAAGAGCTGTCCGGAAAATTGTGAGGCTAATTAGAGCAGACAGAGCCATACGAAACAGGTACCGGTTGTCCCATGGGTTACATTTTCCCTATGTTCCAGAGCCAATTATGCAGGAAATTGAAAATGAACTGCATGATTGGTAAAAGTTAGCCGTTAATGAGTATTTACATTCTCAGACTAGATATAAAGAACACAAAACTGAAATCAAAATATGTGAGCTCATGAGAGAATGTCTTACTGGGACCTGCATCTTTAAAGATCGGGTCGAGATTCGCTATGATACTGGCGGACCCAGAGTATACTGTACTCTGTTTGGGTTACAGACTTTTAGGGACGGCCTATAAAGAAGCCTGACCCCAGGTATTATAAATAGTGCCCCATACTTTTCCCCATTGGAAGAGTTATTCATTCTCATCGCTGTAAACAGTGGATGACTTGGGTCTCTGGTTGTATTATGTCATGTACCATCTTGATGTATAACCTGTTGTGTTTGTATTGCAGGTTCTTGACTGACAGATGGTGCAACAAATTTGGCCCCAAGTGAGGGCGTTGGGAATTTCACCCAGGGGAGAGTGTAACAGGGTATGTCTTTTCTGGCTGTCTTTCCCCACCCTGTTATCGCTGTTATGTAAGTCCTGTTAGCTGTAGGCAGTAATACGTTAAATCTATGGGCTCTTGACCCCCCTCACTTCCCTCTTATGAGTGATAGAAGTAAGGTGGTGATTCATGGCCTGTGTAAGCCTATCAGGAATAGGTATAGATCATGAGCCCGTCCTTTCTTGATCCTCCTAGGAGGGTGTGACCAAGTTAGAGTTAGTCCTGCTCCTGCTCTTGAAGAGAGAGAATGTCCTGTTCCTGCTCTGGAAGAGAGAGGAGGCAGAGAGCTGTGAGTCTCTCCTATGGCAGGATGAACATGCTCACCCTTTGGTTGGGGGAACATCAGACTCAGCCACAGAGTTTCCCTATACTACCAGGGGCAAAGCACCATCCAGAGGTATGGAGCCTCTGAGACCTTGCATCACTGTGAGAAGATCTGCAGTGTATTCCACCCAATAAAGACCCTGTTCAGAATATACCTCTGTCTGAATATCAGTCCTTGGGCAGGGGAAGAAAGAGTGCATAGTGGGGGCTGACCTCTGAACTCCTTGAAGCCCACTAATGCTGGAGGCGCAAGCACCAAAAGAAAGAAGTAAGATGATATCCAAAAGCCTGTCCTGGTCTCCACAACAAAGCAGACAGCTCATCTCCTGGAGCCAACAGCTATGCCTCAACACACGGTAACAATAAAGTAGATCTCCCAGGGGGGGGGGGAGGGAACTGTGTTACATATGTATATAAACAAAAAGAGCGCAAATAACCAATAGTAATAAAATTTAGACAATTTATTAAACCAATGTAAGGAATCCGGTCCTGGGTTTGGCTGGAACTCACGCTTACAAGGCTAAAGAGGTTCAAGGCAAAGCTCTCCCTGAACAGCTGTTTGAATCACCTGGTTCTGAACTCAAAACTCCTGTTTGGCTTGATGCTGCCTTCTATGCAGCTCTGCCTCTATTTGCTGTTTATGCTATTTAGGGTGAGCCCTTCCCCCCAGGAAGTGGCTGAGCATAATTCTGGAATCACTGTGTTCCTGGTAACATGTGCTTGCCACAAGCACCTCTGCTTACCCTGCCTTAGCCCTTCCTGTGCTGAAGCGCAGGATCCCCAGCGCTATAGCTTCGTGTTCCTGTAAGCCTCCTCCAACCGGAGGTTATTCCTGTGTTGAAGCCCCTGTGCTGAAGCTTCATGTTTCTGTGGCCGCCTCTAAATGGAGGCCTTTCCTTGTGCTGAAGCACCTATGCTGAACCTTCCTTGTTCCTGAGGATCTCCCATGCTGAAGTATCTCGGCTGGATCCCCTACACTGTAGCTGCTCTGTTCCGGAGACCTCGCCTCCCACTGAAGCGCCTTCGCTGAAGCTCTATGCTGAAGCTCTTCGTTGTAGTCTTCCTGATGCCGACCCCAGACTGTGACCTCGACCATCCTCCTGTGCCGCCTGCCTTGACCCCAGCCTGTGACAATGACCATCGCTCCTTTGCCGCCTGCCTTGACCCCAGCCTGGATAACCTTTACCCTGCCATCTCCAACCTCGACCCGGCTAAACACGACGACAGAGTCCGCAATCCGGACCCGGCTTTGCGATCTAAGGTCGATGCTTTCATACCCCCACCTCAGCCTCGCGGCCTGGTTTGTGGTCCTTGTTTGTGGCGAGCACGACCGTTATAACCAAATAATATATGCCCCTATTTGAGATAAATGATATGAGATAAATACAAACATAAAAATAGATAAAAGGTCAATAAAAAATAAAATTAACCCAATACAAGCTGATACTCAATAGAGGAGGAAAAACCTGCTGATAGCGGACACATAATCAACAAGGGAGTAGCTCAATGAGGGGAGATCAAGCAGGTGATACTGTGATAGTTAATCACATGAATGAGTCCAGTGGGAAAGAAATGATATACAGTTACGGTGAAATACAAGTACATATACAGTGCTCGGTATTATCTCACCAATGTCTGCTCATTAGTGGTAGTAGCAGGAGGTCCGTCGGCTGTGGCTCCTAATGCAAACAAAGAACAGGAAATGGACTGCGGTGCACAGCCGAAAAAAACTCCCCCAGGCAAGGTAAGTGCAGTAAAAACTTCTATTTATTGGCACATAAGGGTTAAAAAACACTAAACTAAGTCTCTTTGATAAAGCGCCTCCTGCGTGAAACGCATTAGAGTGTTTTTTAACCCTTATGTGCCAATAAATAGAAGTTTTTACTGCACTTACCTTGCCAGGGGGAGTTTTCTTCGGCTGTGCACCGCCCTCCATTTCCTGTTCTCTCTGAGCTGCTCCTGTCTGGATTGGAGCACGCCGTGCAGTTCAAGCCACTCTGCCAACAAGTATATCCAAGAGTAATTGTGTGTAGGCGCACAGCAAACAAGGAACAGGTCACGTGGCGTATGAAGAATATATGTATTAATGCTGCATTACCCTCCACCGTTTTTTTAATGCAGCATTAATAAATATTCTTCATATGCCACGTGACCTGTTCCTTGTTTGCTGTGCATAAAACAAAAAATAAACCTGGCGCCAAATGTTCAAAATGGTAAGTCCTGTGATCCTCAATGAATCTGCACAAATGCTTGACAGGCCATGAAACGAGAAAAAAGAAAACAAATACAAATCATAGCGCACAACTGCTGGGTAATGTCAGTCTACACTATACAACATATACACAAAGACTCCTAGTGAACAAACTAAAAATAACATTTATTATAAAATGAACTCTGTCATAAAAGACCGCAGTATGGCATGAAGAGCAGCTGGTCATCCGGTGATGGTAAAAATCAAAACCCTACTTACGAAAAGCAAGGTGATAACAAGCGATGTAATAACAGTGTCCTCTCGGCGTCAGGGAAGTGTTCTGGCAGAGGTAGCACTCTGCATAGCCGGTACTCTCGCCCGAACTCCCTTCTAGCATGCATAGGACAGTGCCAGTGGTGGAAGCAGTCTCTCTGGGGCTCTCACACCGACAGCACGTGTGGCTAGTCCCCCTTCCTTCCTCCTCCTATCCGCCTGGCAGCTGACGCGCGCGAGTGCACCCGTGCTCTTAAAGGGATACGAGCTGTTGTCTGGATACCGGTGTCTAACAGTAAAAACTGATAATACTGACAAGCTGCTCATACAAGTGCTCAAAGCAGTCCTAAGGGTGACAAATGACACCCACCCTACGCGTTTCGTAGAAATAATTCTACTTCCTTAGGGGCTACTAACTGAATACACATGACACTCTTATATACCCTAATCGATTAAAAGTTAATTACTAATTAAAGTTATACAACCTTGATGTCATGTATATCTGTCTGTCACTAGGCACACTACACTGAACATACAATACATGACCCAACGATATCAAATAAATACAGACAATATATAAAATACAAAAAATACAAAAAGTATAAAACGTATATTACAGAAAATGCAAATAGGTGACCCAAGGAATATTCAAACTCCCACGGATTTCTTTAGTCCAATAATTAACCCTTCAGTGAGCACCTATGGTGACCATAGATAAAACTGGCAGCACAAATATGTTTCCATGCATCTGGGACATTTTGGAAACAGAGTCCAAGTGTATAATGCCAGATGCAACCTTTATTTTAATAGCCCTCTATTTAGTCTTCAGAGACATATAGATTAAATACACTTCAGTTGACCAAAAAGGCCCCCAGTTCAAAATCAATGTTACGCCCATTAGGAGAAAGGGTTTTTAGTTCATATAACCAAAGGGCCTCCCGTCTATTGATATGTTTAAATTTATCCCCACCTCTCCAGTTGGGTGTACATAATTCAATAGGTTGACAAACCAGGCCCTTGGGTTTTCTGTCGTGATGAACCAAAAAGTGGTGGGATAAGCTATGCGTAGTCAGACCTTTCCTAATGTTGTAGATGTGCTCATAGATCCGTCTCTGGAAGGTTCGACCCGTGCGCCCCACATATTGCAGGCCACATGGGCACTGTAGTACGTAAATAATAAATTCTGACTTACATGTAATACAGGAGTTGATTTTATAAACCTTTGCAGTCACATTAGATTTAAATTCTATGCTACATACACCGTACTTGCATGCTATACATTTTGTACAAGGTCTAAAACCATTTTTGGCTTGAATATCTGTCCCTTTTTTATCTCCTTTGCTAAAGGGGCAACTAGGGGCCAGTTTGTTCTTAAAATTATTGGCCTTTGTAAAAAGAATAGACTGTCGTGGTGTCAAAATCTGCGATAATGTTGCATCCTGCAATAATATTTGCCAATGTTCCTGATCCTTGGAGCCATAGCATTATATTGCGTAACAAAGGAGACTTTATTGCGGGCTCCTTGTTCATCCCCTTTATCTCTATACTTCAGGAGTTCATTCCTATCCATTTTTTGGACTAGAGACAGAGTGCCTTCAAGTTCGTCTACCGGATATTGCCGTTCGATAAATTTATTTTTCAGTTCGTCCGCCTGTTTAGAAAAAGCCTCCAAATTGGAACAATTTCGCCTCAGACGGACGAACTGACCTTTCGGAATATTACGAATCCATTGTGGATTGTGGTGACTATTTGCCAGTAAGTAATTATTAGCCTGTACAGGCTTGAAGAATGTTTGTGTCTGAATCTGATTATCAACTATGCTTATATTCAGATCTAGAAAATTAATCTCACTTGTGTCATATTGGCATATAAATCTCAAATTTCTATTATTGCTATTAAGGTACAAAATAAATGTATCCAATAATTCCAGGTTCCCATCCCAAATAAAAATAACATCATCAATGTAGAGCCGCCAGAGCACGACATTTGCACCAAATGGGCAGTTGTTCCAAATAACTTCCTTCTCCCATTGGCCCATAAATAAGTTAGCATAACTTGGTGCAAATCTCGTGCCCATGGCGGTGCCACATACCTGTAAATAATATTGCAAATTTAAACAAAAATAGTTTTGTGTAAGTATAAATCTAATCCCTTCCATCAGAAACGCTTTTTTTAGGGCAGATGACATAGTGTGATCCTCCTCAAAGGCTTCCTGTATAGCCTGACATCCCAAGTGGTGATCTATGATAGTATAGAGGAATGCCATGTCCCCTATCACCCATACATAGCTGGGTTTCCAATCAATCTCATGCAGGATTTGCAAAACTTGTGTGGTATCCCGTAAGTGTGATCTTAATTTAACTACAAGCAGCTGTAAATAATAATCAATAAACTGAGATAAATTAGATGTGAGTGATTGAATACCAGAAATAATAGGACGGCCTGGTGGTTTGTGAAGGTTCTTGTGTATTTTAGGAATAAAATTAAATAGTGTTAAACGTGAATGTGAAATGTTCAAAAAGTCTGTAGCCCTTTTTGTGAACCCCTGCACAAAGGAACTACTAATGCTGTGTTTTACCTGTGGCTCCAGGAGCTCTAAGCCTCCGCTGTTGGGGAGCCTGGGGTCTTACCCTCTCTTATCATGGTGCAGCGCCTCCACTTACCCAGGATCCCCATTGTAGAGAATCTACCCTGAGTAAGAAAACATAACAACTGTATTGTGCAACAAGCAACCTTTTACTATGATACTAACTAATGCGATAATGCAGCATTCACATAACATGCATAGAACCCTTACACTTTATAATCAACCATTACACACTGTGGCTCGTTAATTAATCGTAGGGTTAATGTCCTGTACACAGGTGGCTCTGCCACTCTCCCAAGGAGTATGTCCTGCAACTAGTAGTTGTATTGAATAGTTTACTGGCACACTAGTGCCCCCAATTAGTTAGTGGGAGGCGGGATCAGCGCCTGGTGACCGGTGTAGGTGCACTTGATGACTAACAATACCTCCCGGTCACTGCGGTGACCACACCACTTCACAAAGGGTCCGTAGTGTTGCTCCAGCCTTGCGCCGACACTCTGCTCTGCTGTGCGGTCTGCTCTCCAGACCAAGATGGCGTCCGCAACTCTTGCAATTGAACCAGCACTAATGGGATGCTTCCCTAAATGCTACGGCCGTCCCTACAAAAGCGGCACCCTACGGTGACAGGGGTTATACTCCTGGGGGCTGGGGGAATGTATCTGTCCTAAGCGGAAGGGTCACTGACCCTCCGCTCGCACACACGAGGTTCCGCCATCTTCCTCCTTCTCCTCTCTCACTCGTGTGTCCGCCCACACGCTTCCTGTCTCTCTCTGTCCAGAGTCTCACACCCTATTGGTCCCCAGCCTCAGCTGACTCCTCCACAGTTCACAGTTCAGAGTTCAACCCCCAAAGTCCCGCCGGATTGGTTGCCGTTCGCGCGCTTTCCTCGCGCATGCGCAGCCTTGCTATTCACACAGTGACCTTACTGGCAAAAGAACAGTATGGCGCTTCCGGCATTCGTAACAGCGCGGAACCCACACATTTATGTACACATCCTTACAAGTCGTACTCATCCTGCGTGAAAGCTTGATTGGCAAGCCCTTTGTCCAACAGGGTAACCAATTCAGAGTGGTAAATGTCCATGGGATCACTGGCCAGGGGGAGGTAAGTGGCAGAGTCAGCAAGAAGTCACGATGCTTCTTGGACATAGTCTGTACTGTCCATCACTACCACTCCCCCCCCCCCTTGTCAGCTGGTTTTATAACAATCGACTGGTTACTTGCTAGTGTCTGTAAAGCTAATTTGTCTTCCAAATTAAGATTATCATGTCTAATTTTGAAAGTGTGACTCGACTGTTCCAAATCTCTGGAAACCATCTCAACGAAGGTATTCACGAAATAACCTTGGACATACTTGGGATTGAATGTGGATTGTTTCTTAAAATTAGTGGTTTTAAGTGTATTACTCATACCCCCAAAGTCAATCTGGTTACTGATGGCATCTTTAGCAAAATACTTTTTTAAGGCCAGTTTTCTGGCAAATTTGTGCACATCGATAAACAGGTTAAAACTATTGGGCCCACATACAGGTGCAAACGTGAGACCCTTTCCCAAGACTTTCTTTTCAGTATCACTGAGTGGATGTCTGCTAATATTGAAAATGTTCTGATATTTACCACTATTGTCAGATCTTATATTGCATCGCTTATTCCTTCCTC
The DNA here is from genome assembly GCA_036426205.1 of Ascaphus truei. Taxonomy (NCBI): domain Eukaryota; kingdom Metazoa; phylum Chordata; class Amphibia; order Anura; family Ascaphidae; genus Ascaphus; species Ascaphus truei. The sequence goes on along the minus strand of WSYH01008576.1, from coordinate 15,032 downwards.
CTCTTCTCCCCCTGAGTCGTTTTTTCTTTTTTTTGTGAATGTTTGTATGTAGCAGAGAATCTAAAGGTGGTTTTAGAATTTTCGTAACTTTGACTTCTGGAAATATATGCTCCCTCTCCTTCCTCCACTCTAAAAAAGAGAAAGCTGGTTTACCGTTTTGGGAGGGGAGGGGTTGGTAAATACTTCCCTCTGCTCCTTCCTCAGGGTCCTCTGTGGAGAGAATCTCATACTGATTATGAGTAAGGGTGGGTTCCAATCTAGGTGCTGGATTGGGGTCTTTATTGACATTGGGATTAGACCTACGCTGAACAACAAATTGCTGCGTATTGTGTATTGGTAATGTGGGATGGGGCTTGGATGTATTGGAATTGATAACCTGATTACTTGGACTGCTTACCGAAGATCTTTCTTGATGTACCTTATTATTTTTATTTTTATTAGAACGATAGTTCTTTTTAGGATACACTGTTTTTGTATTTGAATCCTTTATATCTTTTTTCCAATTTCTGTAGCATCCCGTGTTGTAATCAGTCTTATCTCTTAAAAATGTCTTTTGTTTTGTACTAACTATCTTTAGTTCCATTTGGTCAAGCCTTTTTTTGACTACTGGTTCCAGAGTTAGCAATTCATTATTGTCCTTAAATGGATCCAGTTTAACTTGAAGAGCAGTAATCTGCTCATCCAATTGAGTGAGAGATTTCTTTCGTTGGGACACCAATAATTTCATTAATGTAAAAGAGCATTCATCCAGGACTTTATTCTACTCCTGCATGAATGCTTCATTATTGGAGTCCAGCGTGGGTGCCTTGAATATCCTTAGGCCACCTGGTATACGTTCAAACTCCACATATTTGATAAGTGCAATAACTTCCCATAGTTGTCTAGTTTCTATGGCTAGCAGTCTTCCAAGCTCTTTAATAAGAGGATGAAAATCTGCTGATTGAGATTCCAATATAGGAACTCCATCTTGGTTGTTAAATATTTGGTCTATATTAAAACCTCTCTGTGAACGTGAATTAAACAATGTATTCATTATTAACTAAAGCTGCTTCACAATGTGTACAACAATACAAACAATCGGAAAAAGAATTGTGACTAAAGCGCTAAAGTATAAAGAACTAATTTGTGATAATACAAACAGTGATACAAAACCCTTTACATAAAGGTAGGCTGCCTAGTACCTACTGTCTAGTACAGACAGAATAAGACATAAAACAAAAAATAAACCTGGCGCCACTGCGCCACTGCAACTGCTTCCACCACTGGCACGATCCTATGCATGCTAGAAGGGAGTTCGGGCGAGAGTACCGGCGATGCAGAGTGCTAACTCTGCCAGGACACTTCCCTGACACCGAGAGGACACTGTTATTACATCGCTTGTTATCTCCTTGCTTTTCGTAAGTAGGGTTTTGATTTTTACCATCACCGGATGACCAGCTGCTCTTCATTGCCTTATTGCGGTCTTTTATGATAGAGTTCATTTTATAATACATTTTATTTTTAGTTTGTTCACTAGGAGACTTTGTGTATATGTTGTATAGTGTAGACTGACGTTACCCAGCAGTTGTGCGCTATGATTTGTATTTGTTTTCTTTTTTCTCGTTTCATGGCCTGTCAAGCATTTGTGCAGATTCACTGAGGATCACAGGACTTTCCATTTGGAACATTTGGCGCCAGGTTTATTTTTTGTTTTATGTCTTATTCTGTTTGTACTAGACAGTAGGTATTAGGCAGCCTACCTTTATGTAAAGGGTTTTGTATCACTATTTGTATTATCACAAATTAGTTATTTATACTTTAGTGCTTTAGTCACAATTCCTTTTCCGATTGTTTGCTGTGCGCCTACACACAATTACTCTTGGATATCTTTGGACTTTGGATTAGGCTGCACACCTGTGGACACTAAGGTATACAGTGAGTACTCATTCTTTTCTTATGGGCTATCCCAAGGAGGAGGAAAAGTTATAATACTTTTGTCCCATACCCTCAGGCATTATTAAGTCAAATTTATGCTAAGACCGAGTACTGCACCTTTAACGTATATATATCCCCCCACCTGTCTACCTCTATATGGACAAATGATGGGACCAAGCATTTGAGCTCCTACATACCTATACATATCACTCTGCCTACAAGGAAGACAGTGAGTAGTGTTACTAAGTTCATGTCTACTTACTTACTCAGATTGCATACTTCAAGCAAGTTATTGTGACTTTTTCAACTCACTGCATATATATTCCTACAATTGTTGGGCGAGAGGAACTGCTGCCTTATATACCCAGTTACTGCTATACATTTCTATTGGACATTTACTTGTGTTGAAGGTTTAGATGCACTGTTTGGGTTTTCTGCATAGTTTACCCTGGTAATCATCCTAATGCAAGGAAACTGCAATTTTGCCGATCCGGAAATACAGCCCTGAATTTGGTTACTCACCAATGAATGATGGAACGGGGGGAAGGGTGAGAGAAGGGAGGGATGACCGCGCAGCCAAACCCTAGTCCATCCGTGTACTTTAACTACACAAGGACTTCACACTCCTTTAAAATGAGCAGCTGATTCCACGAGCACTGGATGCCTTGCTTCAGCTCTGTATGTCACGGTAGCTTGTGACAGGTTGTAATTTACACCAAAACTATATCTAAATATATATATATATCAGCTCTGTAATCCAAGATGTAACACACCGCAACTTTGTGTCTCCTCTGGTCTCCATCTCCCGTACCACAGTGAATGCCTAGCAGGGAGTCCTCAACAGCTGATGAGTAATTAGAATGACCAAAACCCTACGCGTGTCGTCAGACCAGGTCCTGACTTCCATCAGGGGTGTGTCTTGAAGAGATGTTTTGGTATTGTTGTTTTAGATTTGGAAAATCTTTGTTTGAGCTGCTTATTTCCTTAGTCCTATGCATTACATTCATTTGTCTTTATACACTTTGTTCAAAATATTCCTCTGTGCTGTTTTTTTTTCTCTTTTTGAGAAGGAGAGGGGGAGGGAGGGGAGGGAGAACAGTGCACCAGAGTGAATGGCAAAATAGGTGTATTTAAAACACACAAACATATATCACAACTCACATGAGATAAGAATAAAAGCAAGCTCCTCACAATCCCCAGGTGAGAGCTGATCAGTCCAAAGGTCGAATACAGATGGGACCCAATGCAATGAATCCCAGACAACAGCTCGCAGCACTCGGAAAGAGGGGAGATGCAGACTAAAAGCTCAACATCTGATCCACTGCTGAGGCGTCCAAGATGGGGGAGAACCTCCGCTCACACTTCCGAGCAGCTGAACAGGAGGTTCCAACCACTGGATGCGTGATAACGTACTGTAATAGTGACAACCCCTACGCGTTTTGCACAGGAGTGCTTTATCGGGGTGTGACATCACTAACACAGGCGCACTGGTATATATACCCCTCACATAGATTCAATAATCATAATCATAAAGTTGTGGCCAATCTTCCAGAAATTATGAAATTACATCAATCTTTATTGAGAATACTGCACCGACACACTTTATTCGAGCAAATACCCGGTATGTACCTGGCAGATACCTGGAATGCGCCACTCCTAACCTCTGACAAGCCCCGTTGCATTTGCCTTCCCAGCCTGGGTTCATGCCTGGCTGATGGGCGGCTGATCTGTTAAATGATAATGATTAGGATTTAATAGGCTGCAATGCTTCGCGTGTCTAACAGATGGCATAAATTCATGAATTGTAATGCAGTTTATATATATATACTGTGCAGTATTGCAGCCAGCGGGAATAAAATGCTTCAATCCCTGCTTGGAAAATAACTCAATGTACTCGGGCAGAAAACAGTCACAAACCTCAATACACCCGGGTATACCCGAATTCGTGGGACTAGCCAAGCTCGAATAAAGTGTGTCGCCAGTGTAGCAGCCTCAACATCCCCTAGGGTTATATGTAAATACTCCTTAAAAGAACTGTTGGCTAATTAAAAATGAAAATAAAAATTCAATCCTAAGGGTGTCTCTCCTTGGTTAGGAGCATTACCATAGGAGTGAATGTATTTCCAAGTGAACAGTGATAACATATGCCTATTACTCTGGTGCAACCAGAAATGCCAGCACATAATATATTATTTCTTTAAAAATGGCGTGATATCCATTCCATCATTAAACTCTATAGAAAACACTGAGGAAGTGACGGTCTCCACGTCACGAAATGCGTTTGGAAGGAGGAGTTACAGTATCTGTCGGCAAGGAGGGTTCCTGTGTCGCGTCGTGTGACATCAGCGAGACGTGCCGGATTTGGAACTGTGAGCAGTGAGAGTGCTCGGGGCCCATTGCGGTATACACAGCACCCGTTCCACATGCTGCGGACGGCACATTGAAATTGTTTTATCATAGCCCAAGCCATGTGAGTGAGCTTTTGGCTACATGTCTTTTTAATAAACAAACTTTTTTAGCAGTCTGCACTATTTTCCCCATTATCATTTTTCTCCTTGGGAACAAACAGAACATTGTGGGGAACCAGTTGGAGAGACTGATCAAGTGGCGGCAACACGTGGGATCCATGAGGTCGAGGAAAAGAACAGATTCTCTCAACTGAATGCACCAAGAAATTGTCTTGTAAGTAGGCACTGCCATCTGTCCATTAGGGTCATAGCCCAGTGCTTGATACTGCGCAATAGTGTGTTTTTCTTTGTGTGTTTATCATTAGGAGAACCACACAGTTGCAAGTCAGCAGCAGTTTCCTTGTGTCTTTTTCGGCATCAACTTTCAAGAGGACTGTGGAATCCTCTGGACAATTCTATGGACAAGGGTAAAGTGCAGTCATAGCGCCGGGAATCCCACTATTTTGTATTTCAGACGTTCAGGAGGTGGTGAGAGTATCTCTTGCAGGAGGGAACCAGAGTGGGGCTGCCTCGTCGCAGATACTATCCTTGCTGTTTTTAGTATAATAAATTGTTTTGTACTTGAGAGCGCTGTCTCTCTCTCTTTTTTCCTTTCCTTATCCCTTCTGATCATATATTATCTGGGAGCTCTACCAGTATATAAGAAGATTGGAAGTGTGAATTCAATTCATCAACCTGAGATCATCTATTTTTGCCCTAATTGACCTTATATCTTGTAAGTGCATTCTTTACAGCAGGAATGTATATCTAGTGTTTCCAGATTACACTATGTTTTGTTTTCTTCTCTCCTGTGCGCTGTAGATCGTTTTTTGCTATCCAATTGTGACTTTTTTCTCTGGGTGAGAGTCTGAGCCAGCTGCATGGAGTGTTTAGACAAATTCTTTACCAACGGTGGTATATGTATATCCTTAAACAATTGGTTTATACTGTATAGCACAATTCTTCTTTTTTCTATTATCTGATGCTTGCCTGCCAGTTATAAAGCCAACCTGGTCTATATTAATAAGTCTTGGCAGGATTGGGTTTAGTCTGTTGGCGAGTTTTGTGCTATAGATTTTAATGCCCGAATTCAACAGAGAGATAGGTAGGTAGCTGCCACACTGGAGGGGGGTGACAGATTTGCAGTTGACATGTTTGTCAGAATCTCCCGACCTCCCAGAAATGAGTTAAACATTTCTAAGAGTGTTGGAGTGAGACTCGTGAAAAAAAAATTGTAGTGGATATTTGGCAGACCATCAAAACCTGGAGATTTATTTGATTTAAGATTTTCGATCACATTTGCCAGTTCTATTTGTGTGATCTTGCTATTCAGATTAGTTTTTCTAGTTCTGAAAATTGTGGGAGATTGCAGGACGCTAAGTACTTCGAAGTTTGGTGTATGAGGGTGTCACGGGAGAGCAGGTTTATCAACACCTTTTTATACTATATACTATAATTGTAATTTTTTTTAGTTCTAGCCTGGCTTCCAAAAGAGTTTTAAAATTTGATTTAGAGGGGTTGGATTTGTGGTTTTCGTTTTTTAACTTAATTGTACTCACTTTTTGTTTTTTTCTGTGTTATCAATAAAATCCATCTTATTTTGAATTATTTGAGTGGTTTTTCTAGGGCTTTTCCTTTCTCTTTTCTCTTTTCTCTTTTCTCCTTTCTCTTTTTTTGTGTCCACATAGTATACCCTTTAGCACTGCCAGAGGCTATATTTTTTTTTTAATATATATATTGCTGGCTTCTTATTCATTTTCAAAGATTGAATAAGTGATTTGACTGCTGCAATATCTGTTAGTTGGAGTATATATATATTATTAAAGTTATGGTGGGTAAAAAAAGTGACAAAAATCCTCCACAGTAAAGCATATAGCAAATGGAAATATTGCTGTATGCTCATTTGCATGTCTTAGACAGGTCTGCAAACCGCCTCTCACCATTATCACCCAGCACACAGCACTTCCACTGCAGCAAGGGATTCTCGGAAATGACATGTAAATGAGCACACAGTGCCACCTATTGTCTCAAGCTCACATTACATGAACAACCCTTAAGCCAATGCATGCTGCTTTAAACACAGCTTCTAAACAAAACCTGAGATGAGATGCAAAGCCAGTAAACCCACTCACAGACTGTTACAACCTTGTGGGTCTCTTCAGTGTGAGGTTGGTTGAGCAGAGCCAGTACATACTGTATAGTACTACATCATGCTGCAGTCGTTGGAAAAATAAAATTGACTTGACTTCCAGCGATCGCGACCAAGCCGTCGCCTCGCTTCTACTATAAGCTCACGCGATGGTGGCAATGCATTTGTTTTGCCGCGACAATATATATATATATACATACAGTGCTCAACAAACCCGGTCGCCAACTTGCCAGCCAAAAAAAATCCCCTGCTCGAAAAAAAAAAAAAATGCCCTGCTCGAAAAAGAAATAATCCTAGCTGATTGGCTGTGACGCGGGATGGAGTTTTCAGGACTTCAAACTACCCTTCCTTCTCTGCACGGATAAGTAATGGGGGGGGGGAGGGAGGGGATGTGAGTGCGCGCACGTTTGCTGCTGCTGCTGCTACTCCTCCTCTATATAACCTCCTGTATAATTGTGTCAGCTCCTGTAATTGACAAGACCTGCACTGATCCGGTCATGGAGGAGTTTGGACAGATGCTTGAGGTGGGGGGAATTTAATGCACTTTAAATATTTATATACTGTTATAACAGGGGAGTTATCCCTGTTCAGGAAATGTGCCTCTAATCCAGCAGTGTGGTGGTTAACTGCTGGTAGTCAATTATCCAACACCACCTGCCTGATTAGCTTCTTAGAAAAGCCTGTCTTTTGAGACAGGAAGAGAGATTGTACCTGAGTCTCACAAATTGTGAGCTTGACCATGGGGACAGATGTCTTGAGCCTGCCAGAAGAAAATAGCAGAGCTGCTTGCAAGACACAGGGGAAAACACCTCTACACCTGAATGCTGACAGAACCTGAGAAAAGGCAGCATCCCAGAAAAGAGAGAAGCCTTCCCCACTACAGCTACCAGAGAGACAGATAAGACTTTCCTTTATAAGACTTTTTGGTATACAGTATCTGCTCATATCAAGATATATGTTTGGGGCTGGGAGACATGCTTATCTAAAGGGAGTTGTGGACTGCATACAGTAGGTTTCACTAGAAATAGTCCCAAGTGAATAGAAGCTTTGTTTGACCCCTTGTTTGGATGGTTTTCTGATGTTAAGGAAACGGGCGCAATAAAAGCCTTATTTAATTTCACCATAACAAGTCTCCCTTGCATACCTCCGTGCGCGTTCCTCCTACAAATGGTCATCAGAAGTGGGACGAGAGGTGGTCCTTGAAGTTAAAAGGGGCCCGGAGTTTGCCTGTGAAATGTTTTGGTGCTTTTTGCCTACAAACAGCCTGAGCAACATAATTAAAGGATCTCATGCAGCGGAGACCAGAATTAAAGTGATACACACCCAGGCAGGAAATCTATAGATGGACTCTTTTCCCCGATTCCAAGAGGAGAGAGAGAGACCGTGCTGAAGCAGGTAAACCTTATTTGCCTATCACAAATAAAGTGTAATATGGTGATTGAAATAGGGGTTTTTCCTTCCAGCTGTAGTCAGGGTTCAAGAAGTAAGTTATCCCTTAAAAGGGATACTGTAGGAGTTTGTTGTTTTCAAATGTTTCGCTGAAGCAGTGAATACAGATGGTGACACACGAGCGGTACTGATTCTGCAAGTAAAGGCTGCCACACCACATAGGACTACCAGTTGTGAATGGAGTATATGCAGAAAAGTGTGAAAATTGATGCAAGACTGTGCTGAAGCAGGGGGATTTTCAGTAAACAAGTGCTGAGGGTAAAATTGCCCTACTGGGGAAAAGGAATTGCTGAGCTGTGTAAAAGGTATCCCAAAGTGTGAATAGTGAATGCCATAATACCCAAAGTTGAGACTGAACTCAAGCAGAAAGCCACATTATTTGGCTAAAGCGGAGGGATTGCCCCTAGCAAGTAAATGGTGTAAAGCAAACAGAAGTTTTTACCTAGCAACTGCACATCCCATATACCTAATGAGAGAAAATGCGTGCACAGTACTGCTGATATTGTAAAACTTACCCAAGAGAAAGAAAAAGTCTACATAGATGCCTGTGAGAGCTACGACCTTTACAAGCAAAATATGCCCACCTGTAGGACTACCACAATTGGGGGTTCTAGCAAATACAGTGGCAACAGCTGCAATAGCGCCTCCTGAGGTCAGGAAGAAAATTACACCTGATAGCCCCAAAATGGAGGACAAGATGCAGCGTTCCTGTAATGAACCCTACCCCACGGAAGAGTGCCCCTTCCAGTCCGATGAGGAGGAAGACATCTCTTATGGGGAACCCAATCCAAGTCACACCCACAAAACACCCCAAGAATGGTGGGGGTGCCTGAACTTGGTACGAACCAAAAAAACTGCTCCCTATGATGACGAATATGATCGGCAGGAGAAAGAGCGGGAGCAGTGGATCACCGTATATTTCTGTCAGCTATTACAGTTGCAAGAAAAGCCAGGTGAATCCAGTGACGCTGCTAAATTTCAAATGAAGATGGAGACCCCAGTATCCCTGAGGGGACGGTGTCATCCAAAACAAAAAGGCGAAAAAAGAAAAGTGGTTCTTCACTTACCATGGAAGGAACAGACACATCTGCAGATCTTGCGGAGGAAAAGGGGGTCCGAAATGCCCTGCAGCCTAGAGAAAATGGAGAATTCGTCCCGCGGATGACCGAATATCCAGAGGGCCCAAGGCAGAAGTCGTGTACCCCAAAGAAGTGTCTGTCCGGTGCTAATAGTGAGAAATCCTCAACCAACCATCCCAGGGAAGCGGAGCCGGAACCGGTGAGTGACGATCCCTTGACCAGCTCTAGGGATGCCCTGGAGGTTGCCAGGCGTGACTGTGATCGGCTCCGGGAAAATAACGTGAAGCTACAGAAAGATGTGCTCACAATGTACTCTTTGGCCAGGACAGAATTGGACGATCTCAAGACTGAGCTAGATACTGCAAACGCTACTATTTCCGCCATGGATGAAAAGCAGAGCCAATCTGATAAAATGATGACTAGGCTGAAGCGGAAGTATGAGGAGGCACTGAAGCAGATGACAGTCTTTCAGCAAGAGGTTCACACTTTTCGCGTGGACGTATCTCAGAAAGAGGTTCAGACACTCCGCAGAGCACTGGATGCCTCACATCATGAGACCAACAGCTGCCGCATAGACCTGGAAGTCTCCAGAAAGGAACTACATAGTCTCACTGAGGAGCTGGACATTTCTAAAGAAACTATTGTCAATCTTAATACAGATCTAAAAGTCTCTCAGAAGGAGCTTCAGACCCTCAACCTAGAGAAGGAAGTCTCACGCCAGGAGACTGTCAATCTCAAAGCAGATGTGCGTAAATGGAAGGAGGACTGCAAGGAGGCCCTGAATAATACAGAGACTGAAAAAGGAGAAAATTTAAGATTAAAAAGAGAAAACTTAAAACTGAAAGAAGAAAATTTTCATTTGACAGAAGACGTCAAGGAAAAGAATGAAAAGCTGCACGAGCTTAAAGAAATAAATAGACTGTTGGAAGGTGAGAAGTTTGAAGCAGAGCACCGACTGCAGAACCAACTGCAAGGTCTGCGTACGCACCTCCAGATGGCCGAGGAGAAGCAGCGAACTCTGCAGGAAGACAATCTGCAGGCTGATAAAGAAATAAAGGTGCTGCAGGAACGTCTGATGACCCAGTATGTCCCCGCAAAGCAGCATGAGAAACTGAAGGCTACCCTGAGCCTCACCAAAGCATCGATAGAGGCCAAGCTTAGAACCCAGGTGACTTGGCACAAAAGGGAGCACAAGAAGGTCCAGAAACGGAAACAAGTAACTGTGGCCCGAGCAAAGAAATTCATACACTGGCGACACACTTTATTCGAGCACGGCTAGTCCCGCGAATTCGGGTATACTCGGGTGTATTCAGGTTTCTGATAGTTTTCTGCCAGAGTGCATTGCGTTATTTTCCGGCAGGAATTTAAGCTTTTTATTCCGGCTGGTTACAATACTGCAATGCCGTCAAAATACACATGGTGGCGCTTGCGAGCTGTTCTCTGTGAAGCCGTCCCCTATAATGAATTGTAATGCAGTATACTGTATACTGTATACTGTACAGTATATATATATATATATATATATATAGGGATTCACAGGAAGCTGCAGAATCATAGTATTCCAAAACATTTTTCTGACTTCCATGCTGGTGAACCGACAGGCCTGCATTATCAAGCTATAGAGCATGTTCTGCCACATTGGAGAGGTGGCGATAGAGGTTTAGAACTATTGCGAAGGGAAGCGTTTTGGATCCACCGCCTAAAAACTATGACACCAAGGGGCCTGAATGCAGAAATAGATCTGACACCCTTCCTAGTCTGAATATCTAACTGATTGTAATCTCCTCTCCCCTCCCCCCCCTTTTTTTGCCTCTCCTTTTCCTCTCCTCTAGACTCAATATATCCTATCTGCGTGTGTTTTCAGATAGTGAAATCACACTATGTGTATTAGCACTGATAGTCAGAGATTGTATAACACCTTTTGATATGACATAATGTATAAACTTGTTGGAATGTGTATGAGTCTTTATCATTATAGATCTTTAGAGTAGATTATACATGTCCTGTTGTATGTTGTGCTTGTGTTATAAACATGCATTGAGAACATATGTTTAAAAATGTAAAAAATATATAAATTGCATAAATATGTATATTATAATGTAAATGAAATGTCATTCTCCACCCAAATTTGTAGTCACTTATAAACACTAAAAATTATATAATGAGTACTAAGAACCTAATTACCTTATAAGTAATATCTACTTGAAGTTTCCCCCTAATGTCAGCTAGCATTAAAACCAATTACGAATTTAACTATCCCAGAAGCATCTGTATTGTTGTCTATTATTCACACAGAAGCAGATTCTAAGTAATTCAGCTAGATGACATGAATATAAAGTGGGTCACAATAAATCAGGTTGCAATATAACAGCAGCAACTTGAATTAATCAATTACATCAAAATAAACTAAAATTGCCCATTGTCAACTGCTGACTTAATACATTTATTCATGAACAAGAACGAAATCCCCCTCCCCCCCCCCATTTTTGTGATGCAGCCTCTATTGTATACATAGAGACTAACATAAGTCTCAAGGAAAATTTTAAAAGAAATCAGCCTAACTTCATTTATAAAATGTAAATTGCTAATTAAAAATCAAAATACTATTAAACTGCACTTGATACTCCATATATATATTCCAAGTGCCGAATAGATATAATTTTCCTGTAGATGGATAACATTATATAAAGATTAATACCTATGAGAATGATGTTTCATCAAGAATCAAAGTATGTAACATGTGTAATATAGAAATCCTAATTGGAACAATTATGTAAAGATTGGTCACCATAGCGCTGATGTAATTGTCTGCATTGATTGTATAATTAGACCAGAGAGGGTATATAAGGATATTCATTAACCCCACAACTCACACACTCCTGACGAAGCCATTGACAGCTTGCTGAGCTGGGCGAAACGCGTAGAGTGGTGTTTTGGTCTAGTGAGGGATCCGTAGCTGTACCTTCCACTGAGCAGTGACGTCACATGCGCCGGAGGAGAAACGGAGCTGAGCGTTCCAGGTTGCAGACGGCTGACATTCAGAGCCAGAGAGGAGGCGGTGAGATCGGAAAAAAACCCCTAGAATCACTGTGATTGTGATAAATGCATTTTTAATTCTGGCACATTGTAAGTGCACATTTTATATGCTCATATTCATTTTATAAAGTTTTTGGAAAGACAGATCGCGCTATGTAGCTTTGTTTCCTCCCATATGTACACCATGGTTACCCTGACGAGATAAGCCTGGAGGGATATCCACAATATACAGCTACTACCTGGGGTGGCAGCCCAATCTGCCAACTGCATACTTACCACTTACATCTTGTAAGTAGATAGACCGGCAGAGCCAAGATATTGTCATTATATACATCTTTCTACTTGGAACCCTGGAAACAGGTTCTACCAGAGGGTTTGAAAAGGGTTTATTATTTGAGCACTAGTATCAATTTATATTGCACTTGCACGTATCACTATTGTATATATTTAAGTTGTTAGCGCCTTATATTCACTTATTCACAATATACTGGTGCTCTATTTATGCCATCAATAGCTAATAATACGCACAATTTCTTCACATAGATAAGTCTCTTCTGGTGTAACACCCTGGAGTATCATCTGTATAACACCAACCATCCACTATGTAAATCGACTAGCTGGTCAGGATTCCACCTTCACTGCTGTAAGAATCCTCACTTAATAGTGTCCAAGCATACATGTATCGATGTGGATTAAATGCAGCTACATAGTTACATAGTAGATGAGGTTGAAAAAAGACGTACGTCCATCAAGTTCAACCTATCCTAAATTTAGACAACAGATACTTTATCCTTTATCTATACTTACTTATTGATCAAGAGGAAGGCAAACAAAACCCCCCCAGAGTCATATAATCCAATGATGTCTCATAAGGGGAAAAATAAATTCATTTCTGACTCCAAGAATTGGCAATCGGATTAATCCCTGGATCAACATATTTCCCATGTATACTTATTTGGTATATCCCTGTATACCTTTCCTATCTAAAAAGATGTCCAACCTTTTTTTGAACAAATCTATTGTATCTGCCATCACAGTCTCCATGGGTAATTAATTCAACATTTTAACTGCCCTAACTATAAGGAACCCTTTCCTTTGTTGCTGGTGAAATCTCCTTTCCTTTAGGGATGGCCCCGAGTCCTTTGCAGGGAGAGGGAGTGGCTCAGTGAGTAAAGACACTCACTGTCACTGAGAATTTGAAGCAGGGGAGTCTGGTTCAATTCCCGGTGTCGGCTCCTTGTGACCTTGGGCAAGTCATTTTATCTCCCTATGCCTCAGGCACCAAAAAACATAGATTGTAAGCTCCACGGGGCAGAGACCTGTGCCTGCAAAATGTCTCTGTAAAGCGCTACGTAAAACTAGCAGCGCTATACAAGAACATGCTATTATTATTATTATTATTATACTGCCCGTGGGATGAATAGTTCTTTTGAAAGCTCCTTGTATTGTCCCCGAATATATTTATATATAGTTATCATATCCCCTCTTAGACGCCTCTTTTCTAATGTAAATAAATCTAATTTAGCTAGCCTCTCCTCATAAGTTAGATTGTCCATCCCCTTTATTAAATTGGTGGCTCTTCTCTGCACTCTCTCTAGTTCCATAATGTCTTTTCTTAGGATTGGTGCCCAAAATTGTACTCATATTCAAGGTGTGTCTTACTAATGCTTTGTAAAGGGGCATAATTATGTTTACTTCCCTGCCATCCATTGCCCGTTTAATGCAAGATAAGATCTTATTTGCCTTTTCAGCTACTGCATGACTTTGGGCACTATTGCTAAGCCTGCTGTCTACAAGCACTCCTAAATCCTTCTCCATCAAGGATTCCCCCAATTTATCCCCATTTAATTTGTAATTCGCCTTTTTATTCTTGCATCCCAAATGCATAACCTTACATTTATCTGTATTAAAACTCATCTGCCATTTACCTGCCCACGTTTCCAGTCTCTCCAAGTCGTTCTGAAGAGAAATTACATCCTGCTCTGATTCTATTACCTTACACAATTTAGTATCATCAGCAAAGATGGAGACTTTGCTCTCGAGCCCAACCTCAAGGTCATTAATAAACAAGTTAAAAAGCAGGGGTCCCAGTACCGATCCCTGAGATACTCCACTCACAACTTTATCCAAACCTGAAAAAGTTCCATTTATGACAACCCTCTGTTGTCTGTCCTTTAACCAGTTTTCAATCCAGGTGCATATATTATTACTGAGTCCAATTTTCTTTATTTTGCTCACCAACCTCTTGTGTGAAACCGTATCAAAAGCCTTTGCAAAATCTAAGTAGACCACATCAACTGCATTACCCTGGTCTAAATTCCTATTTACCTCCTCAAAGAAACAATTAAGGTTAGTTTGGCATGATCTATCCTTCATAAATCCATTCTGACTATTACTAATAATTTTGTTTTCCATTAGGTATTCCTGAATATTATCCCGTATTAAACCTTCAAGTAGTTTCCCCACTATTGAAGTCAGGCTTACAGGTCTGTAATTTCCCGGTTGTGACCTAGCTCCCTTTTTAAATATAGGCACCACATCTGCTTTACGTCAATCTTGTGGTACTGAGCCTGTGGAAATGGAGTCCTTGAATATTAAATATAATGGTTTGGCTATTACTGAGCTTAACTCCGTGAGAACTCTTGGATGTATGCCATCGGACCAGGTGCCTTATTTACTTTAATTTTTTTAAGTCGCTTATGAACTTCTTCCTCAGTTAACCAATTGTTCATTAATATGGAGGTTGTGGCTTCCTCCTATGGCACTACTATTGAACTTGATTCTTCCCTGGTACACAGAGGCAAATAATTTGTTCAATACCTCTGATTTTTCCTTATCTCCAATAATCTGCCTACCCATCTCACACTGAAAGGGTCCAATATTTTCTTTTCTCATTTTTTTGTTATTAAGGTACTTAAAGAACTTTTTAGGGTTGACCTTACTTTCTCTTGCAATCCT
>WSYH01008575.1:0-26443 GCA_036426205.1 Ascaphus truei | reverse complement strand
TGTGGGACTCCACTGCACACTCACGTATAGCCCGAGCTCGCCTTCTCTCCCGCGTCCGCCCCTTACTGTGGGACTCCCCTCACACTCGTATAAATCACCGACCACCTTCTCTCCCTCATCTCCCTTACCTGTGGGACTCCCTCACACTCAGTATACACTCGAGCACCTTCTCTCACCTCACTGCAGCCCTCTTACCTGTGGACTATCCCTGTGCAACACTCAGTAACGCCGAGCACCTTCTCCCCCTCCTCCCCTTACTGTGGGACTCCCTCACACCGTATACCCTAGCACCTTCTCATCCCTCACTGCCCTTACTGTGGACTCCCTCACACTCAGTTTACGCCGAGCACCTTCTCTCCCTCACTGCCCCTTACCTGTCGGACTCCGTATATGCCGAGTACCTTCTCTCCCTCACTGCCCCTTACCTGTGGAACTCCCTCACACTCAGTATACGCCGAGCACCTTCTCTCCCTCACCTGCCCCCTTACCGTGAGATTCCCTCACACTCCGTATACGCCGAGCACCTTCTTCTCCCTCACTGCCCCTTACTGTGTGACTCCCTCATGCTCAGTATACGCCGAGCACCTTCTCTCCCTCACTGCCCCTTACCTGTGGGATCCTTCACACTCAGTATACGCAGCCCTTCTCTCCCTCACTGCCCCTTACCTGTGGCACTCCCTCACACTCAGTATACGCCGAGCACCTTCTCTCCCTCACTGCCCCTTACCTGTGGACTCCTCACACCAGTATACCGCCGATCACCTTCTCTCCCCTCACTGCCCTTTACCTGTGGGGACCTCCCTCAGCTCAGTATAACGCCGTGCACCTTCTCTCCCTCACTGCCCTTACCTGTGGCACTCCCTCACACTCAGTATACGCCGTGCACCTTCCTCCCCACTGTCTGCCCTTACCTGTGGGACTCCCTACAATCAGTATACGCGATCACCTTCTCTACCTCACGTCCCCTTACCTGTGGGACTCCCTCATGCTCATTATACGCCGCAGCCCTTCTCTCCTCACCTCCCTACCTGTGGGAACTCCCTCACACTCAGATAACACCGAGCACCTTCTCTCCTCTCACCATGCCTCGCCCTTACCTTGGGACTCCCTCACACACAGTATACGCGAGCACCTTCTCTCCCTCACTGCCCCCTTACTCTGTGAACTCCTCACCTCAGTATACCGCTGAGCACCTTCTCTCCCTCACTGCCCCTTACCTGTGGGACTCCCTCACACTCATATACACACCCAGCACCTTCTCTCCCTCACTGCCCCTTACATGTGGGACCTCCCTCACACTCACGTATACACCGGCACCTTCTCCTCCCTCTCTGCCCCTTACCTGTGGGACTCCCTCACACCAGTATACACGAGCACCTTCTCTCCCACTGCCCCTTACCTGTGGACTCCCTCACACTCAGTAACGCCGAGCACCTTCTCTCCCTCCTGCCCCTTACCTGTGGGACTCCCTCACACACAGTATAGGCGAGCACCTTCTCTCCTCACTGCCCTTACCTGTGGGACTCCCTCACACTCAGTATTACGCCGAGCACCTTCTCCTCCCTCACTGCACGCCCTTACCTGTACGACTCCAGTACTATCCCGGTACCTTCTCTCCCTCACTGCCCATTACCTGTGGGACTCCCTCACACCTCAGTATACGCGAGCACCTTCTCTCCTCCTAAGCCGCCCTTACCTGTGAGATTCCCTCACACTCAGTATACGCCGAGCACCTTCTCTCCTCACTGCCCCTTACCTGTGGGACTCCCTCCTGCTCAGTATACGCCGAGCCCTTCTCTCCCTCACTGCCCCTTACCGTGGGACTCCCCTAACACTCATCATACGCCGAATCACCTTCTCTCCTCCCACTGCTGCCCCTTACCTGTGGGGACTCCTCACACCATATAACCCGAGCACCTTCTCATCCTCACATGCCCCTTACCTGTGGCTCCTCACACTCAGTATACGCCGAGCACCTTCTCTCCCTCACTGCCCCTTACCTGTGGACTCCCTCACACTCAGTATACGCCGCTCACCTTCTCTCTCCCTCACTGCCCCTACCTGTGGGCTCCCTCAGCTCAGTATACGCCGAGCACTCTTCTCCCCTCACTGCCCCTTACCTGTGGACTCCCTCACATCCGCCGAGACACCGAGCACCTTCTCTCCCTCACTGCCCCTTACCTGTGGGACTCCTCACATTCAGTATACGCCGAGCACCTTCTCTCCTCATCGCCCTTACCTGTGGGACTCCTCATGCTCATATACGCCGACACCCTCCCCCCCCTGCCCCTTACCTGTGGACTCCCTCACACTCAGTATCCAACACCGAGCACCTTCTCTCCCTCACCCTCCCTTACCTTGTGGGACTCCTCACACATCACGTATACGCGAGACACTTCTCTCCCTCACTGCCCCTTACCTTGGGACTCCCCACACTCATTACGCCGAGCACCTTCTCTCCCTCACTCCACCTTACCTGTGGGACTCCCTCACACTCAGTATACACCGAGCACCTTCTCTCCTCTCTCACCTCTCTTACCTGTGGGACTACCTCAACACAGTATAGCGCCGACACTTCTCTCCCTCACTGCCCCTTACCTGTGGACTCCCCAACACTCAGTATACGCAGAGCACCTTCTCTCCCTCACTGCCCCTTACCTGTGGGACTCCCTCACACCCAGTATACGCCGAGCACCTTCACTCCCTCACTGCCCCTTACCTGTGGGACTCCCTCACACTCAGTATACGCCGAGCACCTTTTCTCCCTCACTGCCCCTTACCTGTGGGACTCCCTCACACCCAGTATACGCCGAGCACCTTCACTCCCTCACTGCCCCTTACCTGCGGGACTCCCTCACACCCAGTATACGCCGAGCACCTTCACTCCCTCACTGCCCCTTACCTGTGGGACTCCCTCCCACTCAGTATACGCCGAGCACCTTCTCTCCCTCACTGCCCCTTACCTGTGGCACTCCCTCGCACTCCGTATCCGCCGAGCACCTTCTCTCCCTCACTGCCCCTTACCTTGGGACTCCCTCACACTCAGTATACGCCGACACCTTCTCCCCTCCCTTCCCCTTACCTGTGGGACTCCCTCACACTCAGTATACGCCGAGCACCTCTGTCCCTCACTGCCCCTTACCTGTGGGACTCCCTCACACTCAGTATACGCCGAGCACCTTCTCTCCCGCACTGCCCCTTCCTTACCTGTGCTCTCCCTCACACTCAGTATGCACCGAGCACCCTCTCTCCCTCACACTCAGTATACGCCGAGCACATGCTCTCCCTCAGACTCAGTATACGCCGAGCACCTGCTCTCCCTCACACTCAGTATACGCCGAGCACCCGCTCTCCCTCACACTCAGTATATGCCGATCACCCGCTCTCCCTCACACTCAGTAAACACCGAGCACCCTCTCTCCCTCACACTCAGTATACGCCGAGCACCCGCTCTCCCTCACACTCAGTATACGCCGATCACCCGCTCTCCCTCACACTCAGTAAACACCGAGCACCCTCTCTCCCTCACACTCAGTATACGCCGAGCACCCGCTCTCCCTCACACTCAGTATACGCCAATCACCCGCTCTCCCTCACACTCTCTCCTCACCTTCACCTCAAACCTTGAACTCTACCTCTTAAATGAAGCACTCCAGTAGCCGGGGCTGCGGTCCCACACCCACAGTCGCTCCTAACAACCATTGTGCCCAAGCACTGCCATCTACGGCACTTATTCCCTCCCCCGCTGTCTCTGTAACTCTCCCAGCATACCACTTAGACTGTAAGCTCTCCGGGGCAGAGATTTCCTTTCCTATTGTCTGACTGTGTTGCGCGTATATTATAATTCCCTATACTGTATTGTC
This sequence comes from Ascaphus truei, assembly GCA_036426205.1. Lineage (NCBI taxonomy): Eukaryota > Metazoa > Chordata > Amphibia > Anura > Ascaphidae > Ascaphus > Ascaphus truei. Next base: position 22,580 of record WSYH01008575.1, on the reverse strand, counting down.
TCTTTTGTAAAGTGCCGAGTACACGGTGGATGCTATATTAATAAAGATATACACACATACTGTACATAAAGTGCTAGTAACAATTTTACACCTTTACATTGTGTGCATGGCTTACAATATATATTAACCCATTGGCAGAGCAGTGTTTGCGGGTCTCTGGCAGCTAAAGGGTTAAAAACGGCTTTGATTGCGTTATCGGTAACAAAACACTAGTTGGATGACAGCAGAGCCGGTTAATGCTCATGGCGGGTTTTGCAACTTCTGTTGCGGACGCTTCAGGGGGAAGGTCATACACATTTAGTGATAGTGCGAGTGCAAACACTTGAGTGTAATCACCAGGAAATGAAGTGGCAGACACAGCCTCTGATTAGGGTGTTAACAACTGCTCCGTACATAGAAGGGAAGCCAGCGGGACAGGCGAAACCAACAGCTGCAGGGCCACAAATTCCAACGACAGCTCTTTCATCTCCTGTGCACAAGAGACCCGGAGGAAACTTCCTGTCCGGCAGCACACAGCAGGAGAAAGAGGCTACCGTGTGCCTGTGCTGAAGCAGAGACTGATTGAGCCACCTGTGCTGAAGCAGGGATATCCTGAAACCCTGACCTCTTGATATAATACTAAGTCACCTGCTGGACTGCAACTTCTGAGTATACTAGTCGCCCAGAGGTGGGTAACTCGTCCTCAAGGGCCATCAAAGGTCAGGTTTTCAGGATATCCCTGCTTCAGCACAGGTGGCTCAATCAGTCCTTGTTCCACACAGGCACACGGTAGACTCTTTTACTCCTGCTGTGTGACTGCCGGACAGGAAGTTTCCTCCGGGTCTCTTGTGCACAGGAGATGAAAGAGCTGTCGTTGGAATTTGTGGCCCTGCAGTGTTGTGTTTCGCCTGTCCGCTGGCTTCACCTTCTATGTACGGGAGCAGTTGTTAACACCCTAATCAGAGGACGGTGTCTGCACATTCATTTCCTGGTGATTACACTCAAGTGTTTGCACTCGCACTATCACTAAATGTGTATGACCTTACCCCCTGAAGCGTCCGCAACAGAAGTTGCAAAACCCGCCATGAGCATTAACCGGCTCTGCTGTCATCCAATAGTGTTTTGTTACCGATAACGCAATCAAAGCGTTTTTAACCCTTTAGTGACCAGAGACCCGAAAACACTGCTCCTGCCAATGGTGTAATATATATTGTAAGCCCATGCACACAAGGTAAAGGTGTAAAATTGGTACTAGCACATTTAGTACAGTATGTGTGTATATCTTTATTTAATATAGCATCCACCGTGTTACTCGGCACTTTACAAAAGAGACAATACAGTATAGGCGAATTATAATATCCGCGCACACAGTCAGAACAATAGGAACAAGGAAATCTCTCTGCCCGGAAGGCTTACAGTCTAAGTGGTAGCTGGAGAGTTACAGAGCAGCGGAGGAGGAGAATTAAGTGCTATTAAGGAAAGTGTATCAGAAAGCTGATACGGACGTTCCCTGGGTTATCTGGCGTGTTCCTGCGATTGGACGCACAGGGACCGCGCTAATGACAATGAAAACCTGCGTGAGTTTTCCCCAAAATCCTTACGGGCAGGGAAATAAATAAAGTGTGTTCTTATTTTTCTCTCATTGTAGGGACTTCAGGCTTCACATTAAATGCAGAATGTGGTTAAAGATCCTTCAATGGTCGCACATTAGGCTCGCCCCTAATAGTCCTTTGCACCCCACAAATAACTCCGGCCCCCTCTGCACGGGAGTTTACATGCGCTCACAGAATTCTCTCATTCTGCATCAGTCGCCAGCACCGTGAACACGCTAATTAGCCTTGTTATAGTGGATGCTGATCACTTATGTGCAATGCTTAGAGCCAACTCGAGCCTGGCAGATTTAATTAACACAAAGAAAGAGAAAAAAACATACAGGCGCCTTTAGTTCACCTAAATTAGACAGCGTTCGTAACCCTTTCGCTGCCAGAGAAGCGAGACGCAATTATATTTCCATTCTTCTAAGGCAGGGGTTCTTTAGCCCAGTCCTCAAGACCCCCCCCAACAGGTCAAGTTTTCAGGATATCCCTGCTTCAGCACAGGTGGCTCAATCAGTCCCTACTTCAGCACAGATGGCTCAATCAGTGGCTCAGTCAAAGACCTGTGCTGGAGCAGGGATATCCCTAAAACCTGACCTGTTGGGGGGGGAGGGGGCTCTTGAGGACTGGAGTTGAGAACCACTGTTCTAAGGAGAAAAAGGATATTTGAGATGTGCAGTGACGTCTCCTTTATTGGAGGGCTGACATTTTTGTTCACCAATAATAGTATAAGATATAGCACCTTCCTTTGTTGCCAACAGCAAAATAGACATTTCCAGCACATACACACAAGTAAAATAATCTTGTCAGTTGTTTTCATGCGATGTTGAATGAGCGTCACAATGAGTTATTGTGCATGATGAGTGCGCACAGCGACAGCTGGGGGTCCATGTTTCTCTTGCATGCTACTTAACCCTGCTTGTGAGATTGCTGTTGTGACAGGAAGACTTTGATCACGTGAATAAATTGACACCTTCATCATCTTAGGGAATAGTTCAGAACAGTTCCAGACTTGCATTGAAATACTGAAGCCCTCTGAAGCCAGACACAGCTTTCAAGGGCCCGAGCTCACCGTAGCGGGTCCAAAAATATTTTTCAACAACTTGTCAGTGTAATTGTCTTCTTTAGAGAGATTTAATCGCCCTTACAGTGAATCTTATTTATCTATATCTTGTGAGAAATTAATACGAGTCATTTCTTGTCAGGAACAATGAAACCAAGCAGATCATGTTCTTATAATTATCTGTGTGACTAATGATGGCATCATAATTACTTTGCAAACAAAAGAACATGGGTAAGGTAATAACTTGGATGACAGTCTTATTACCAAAAGACATTGGATAAAAAATGTAAAGCCCCCTTTCGTTTACCATGGAAATGTTAAAAGTTTGAAACATTATTTTAAAATAGGTATATTTGTCCAATCTTCTTAAAAAAACACAAGAATACTCCATTTAAAGCACCAATCCCCCACCCCACACATGCTTTTCCTCCCCATCCTCTCCAGCCCGTGTCTCCCCACTGCTGGATGAAGTCTCCCCAGTGATCTCCCAGGACACACACACACACACACACACACACACACACACACACACACACACAGGATTATTGGGTGGTTGTGGTTTCATGATATACTTTATGACCCACGGTCACCCAGCGTCACCCTCGGGGTGCTGCACGCACACATACACACACACACACACACACACACACATACACACTTTCCTGCACAAACTCCGCGCAAGAGGCACAAATAAAAGGAAAGTGTCGAGGAGGAGTAAAGGGCATTGCTTGATTGGGAAGATGAACACTGCACTGTATAATGACGCAGAGTATCTCTGCACACCTGTAGCCTCCATCAGTAATGTTATCCAGAGGTGACGATGCATAATTAAACCGGGTTGACAGAACAAGTGTGCAGAGCAGAAGTATAATGACACAGGCATGGAAGGATGGTACCGAGGGGTGTTACTGTGCCGTGTGCAGCATCACAAAACACACAACTCGAATGTAAAAACATCTTCATTTAATTACGCAGACAAAAGGACCCCTGTGCTGTGACCCAAAGCCATAAATGATGGTGCCATTTTGCTTCTTGGCGCCAGAGCACAACCATTTAAACTTGGCGACAATGTCCCTTGCACACTACTTTTAAAAGTAATGTTCTATTCAGAATACAAATACAGAAGGGATGGAGAATGAATTGATAATTTGTTCTGTAGACAAAGAAGTGGAAAGCAAATATTTGAAATAAGAAGTGTGCTGCTCTGTAAGGACCTGTGGGATTACACCCATGCACTTCAGGTCTCTGCGACAAAAAAAAAATGAAGACGTTTTGCCATGAAGGGGAAGCCGTGCGTGTTATATCCAGACTAAAGCCGGATTTCTGCACCGGTTCTATGACACCGGGCACTGATCCACTGGAGTGGGTTGCAAGGCGTCTTATGATACAGCACTGTTTAGCAAACATGGCGCTAGATGACATGCAGAGCTCACATCCCAGTGAAACGTAAAAGACAAAAAGGGAGTCTGGGACAGACCTCAAAACTTGTAGGTTTCGGAAATGCTTTCCCGACGAGAGAACCCCCCTTGTGATGAGACGGGAATCTCTGCTCTTGTTAACCACCTCCGGCTGCAAAGGGGTTCAATTTGCCATCACGGTACAACTGGTTCACAAGCCTTAAAGCCCCCTTATATAGCCCATTCACGAGATGCTCTACGGCTTAGGTCAATCTGGGCCTTCCACCGGCCACATCCACATCATGCTGAAACCTGCCCTGGCTTACCAGGGCAGAGAAAAGCGACAGATACATGAGGGTTGCGCAAAGTTTTCCCCCCCGCCTGCTCTCCTCCCCTGCTCATACCCCCCCACCCCCCGCCATGGCAACATGACCCGCGGCGTCATCTGACGCCGGGTTACCATGGTGACGCGTCGCCGAAGACAAGGTAGGAGAAAGTTACAGAGGCCTCGCCCTGTCCCCCGGCACTTAATTTAAATGCCTTGCGGGACAGCACAGGACCTCTGTAACTGCCCCCCCCACAATCCCCCGGCAGAAAATCCCACACACCCCAGTTTGCACACCCCTGGGATACATTATCCACTGCGACTCCTTCACACGTGTAACTAGATCAGTAAAATCAGGACAGGTTTTAACCCCCAAAGAAATCTAGTTTAAGCATGATTATCTCGGGTGAGTTTTCAGGAGACAAATGGCAGCAAACGGGTAAAAAGACATCTCTATGTTCAAATGTGTGAGTGAGTGTGTACACGCCCATACACACACTCACACTCACTTTCTCCTTTTAATATTTGGCAACCAAAACAAATTAAATCCCTGATTGCTGAACAATGGCTAATTTTCTTTAAAACTTTACAAAAAAAAGAAAGAAAAGAAAGTTGCGATTATCCCACTTTCCCGCTGCTGTAGTCACAGTTAGTGAGCAGGAGCTCCGGTGCAAATGGCCCATGTGATGTCCAGATCTGGAGACGTAACAAGGTCCTCGGGGGTCAATAAATATCTGGACAGTCTGTGAAATTTCTATCAAAGTATCTTCCTGTATAGAGCCAGTCAGAAGTCCTGTTGTGCGGGTTACTGCCTTGCTGAAACCATCTACAAGAGAAGCAAGAGAGGCTTTAGGAAGAGACGTGAAGCATGCGACAGACGAGAGAATGTGTACACTTGCACATAGAAATACACATAAACATAGATATAACTAAATAGACCATGAGAATCTCTCAAAGATAGAAATTAGCGTGAACGCAATGTCTTTTTTTCAACCTATACAGCTACATATTACTATACATTTCTTAAGACACACACGTGTGTGTATATATCCCCATCCTCTCCAGCCTGTGCCTCCACACTGCTGGATGAAGCCTCCCCAGTGATCTCCCAGGTCCTGCGGTTAAAGCCTCTCTTCCCCACGTCGCTCCCACACATTCCCTCATCCCATCCTCTCCAGCCCGTGTCTCCCCACTGCTGGATGAAGCCCCCCCAGTGATCCCCCAGGTCCTGCAGTCACAGCCTCGCTTCTCCACGTCGCTTCCACACATTCCCTCATTCCATCCTCTCCAGCCCGTGTCTCCCCACTGCTGGATGAAGCCTCCCCAGTGATCTCCCAGGTCCTGCGGTTACAGCCTCTCTTCCCCACGTCGCTCCCACACATTCCCTCATCCCATCCTCTCCAGCCCGTGTCTTCCCACTGCTGGATGAAGCCTCCCCAGTGATCTCCCAGGTCCTGCGGTTACAGCCTCTCTTCTCCACGTCGCTCCCACACATTCCCTCATCCCATCCTCCCCAGCCCGTGTCTCCCCACTGCTGGATGCAGACTCCCCAGTGATCTCCCAGGTCCTGCGGTTACAGCCTCTCTTCTCCACGTCGCTCCCACACACTCCCTCATCCCATCCTCTCCAGCCCGTGTCTCCCCACTGCTGGATGAAGTCTCCCCAGTGATCTCCCAGGTCCTGCGGTTACAGCCTCTCTTCTCCACGTCGCTCCCACACATTCCCTCATCCCATCCTCTCCAGCCCGTGTCTCCCCACTGCTGGGTGAAGCCTCCCCAGTGATCCCCCAGGTGCTGCGGTTACAGCCTCTCTTCTCCACGTCGCTCCCACACATTCCCTCATCCCATCCTCCCCAGCCCGTGTCTCCCCACTGCTGGATGCAGACTCCCCAGTGATCTCCCAGGTCCTGCGGTTACAGTCTCTCTTCTCCACGTCGCTCCCACACATTCCCTCATCCCATCCCCCCCAGCCCGTATCTCCCCACTGCTGGATGCAGACTCCCCAGTGATCTCCCAGGTCCTGCGGTTACAGTCTCTCTTCTCCACGTCGCTCCCACACATTCCCTCATCCTGTGCTCCTGGGTTGGCTCCCCAGTCCCGGTTTGGTAATCCTGCTATACTACGTGCTCCTGGGTTGCAGGTTCGGAGTGTCCCAGTCCTCAGAGGATTCCTCCCGCAGCGACCTGGAGAATGGGGAGCCGGCCGGGGGCCCAGCATCTGATGAGGAGGAAGAGGAGCGGCGAGATGTTGAGACGCCGCGAGCTCTGAGCCCGATCAGCGCTCCCAAGCAGAAAGATGGCGGCGCTCCTGATGGTGAGACATGCACACTGCATCGCTCCTCCTAGAATAAGACCTGGGACAGGGTGTAGGGAGGAGCGCTGAGCAGCGCTGACGCTCACGCTCTCCTGCTCAAGCACGCCAACACTATTACCCAGCACACACTGCCACGCTCTCTCTGCCCACCCTACATGTATAAGAGACACGCCCACACTATTACCCAGCACACACTGCCACGCTCTCTCTGCCCACCCTACATGTATAAGAGACACGCCCACACTATTACCCAGCACACACTGCCACGCTCTCTCTGCCCACCCTACGGTTATATGGGGTAATAGGAGGAGTTATAGGGAGGGGTTATATGGGGTAATAGGAGGGGTTATAGGGAGGGGTTATATGGGGTAATAGGAGGAGTTATAGGGAGGGGATATATGGGGTAATAGGAGGAGTTATAGAGGAGGTATATGGGGTAATAGGAGGGGTTATAGGGAGGGGTTATATGGGGTAATAAGAGGAGTTATAGGGAGGGGTTATATGGAGCAATAAGAGGAGTTATAGGGAGGGGTTATGTGGGGCAATAGTGGTAATTCCCGGCAACATATTAACCCCGTCTTCCCCCTCCTGCAGTGCGCCAGCCTCAGAAAGTTGCCCGCCGCGTCTTCACCAACAGCCGCGAGCGTTGGCGGCAACAGAACGTGAACGGCGCCTTCGCGGAGCTGCGGAAACTGATCCCCACCCACCCCCCGGACAAGAAGCTGAGTAAGAACGAGATCCTGAGGCTGGCCATGAGGTACATCACCTTCCTGGTCAGCCTGCTGGGCGACCAGCGCTGCCCGCCGCCCCCCGACCCTTCCCCGGCCAGGAGGAGACCCTCGCCGCCGACCACCCGGGAGCCCGTCCTCAAGGGACATCCCGGGATCCCGCGGGGGGAGGAGATGGGAACGCAAGGAAGAGGGTTTGGGAGGGACACATCCCCCGTGTCTGGAAGTTGTGGGGAGAGCGTGGAGAGTGAAGAGGAGGAGGAGGAAGAGGAGGAGGAGGTGGTGGGAGAAGAAGGGGAGACGAGGAAGGCACCAGCTCCCCCCCTCCAGCACGCAGGGGACGGAGGTGGGGGGAAGCCGGCGAGGGCGGGAAGAAAGGCGGCTGTGGTTGGGGTCTGTGTGGGGGTGTTATGAGGTCCTGCCCTCTGCCTTTTCTGGAGTACATTTCCCTGGATGCATTGCAACGCCGGTTTCCATGGACATTCCCATTGGGCGGCATGTCTCAGAATCCCTTGTGGATTCCACGAGACTGCATTTCCCATGATGCATTGCACCACTGGATCCCATTGGACTGCAAGACCCCAGCATCCATTGTAACACTGGTCTCCACAGTACTACATTACCCAGAATGCATTGTAGCACGGGATTCCATGGAACATCCCCCTGGACTACAATGCATGGTAACACTGGATACCACTGAACTACATTTCCCAGAATGCATTGCAACACTGGATTTCATGGAACCTCCCACTGGACTACAAGACCCAGAATACATTATAATGCTGGATTCCATTAAGTGGGTGTTTGGACTACAAGACCCAGAATACAGTGCCACAGTGGATTATATGGAAATCCCATTGGACCGCAAGACCCAGAATGCATTGCAACTCTGAATTCTATTGAGTGAGCTTTTAGACAAGTCCCAGAACGCACTGCAATTGCTTTTAAACCACAAGACCCATAATGCATTGCAAATGTATTGACTACAGGGTCCGTAATACTGTACATTGCTGTTGTATGGACCACATGGCCCAGAATGCACTGTCTCCCACAATGCTTTGTAACAAGCTGAGAAATAGAGTATAAAATACAGTGTTGTTACACTTTGTATGTGTGTTACAATGTGTGTAATATTGTGTTACACGGTATGTGTGTTATTTATGTATAATAGTGTACTACAATGTGTGTGTGTTACGCTGTATGTGATCTAGTGTGTGATAGTATGTTACACTGAGTGTGTTACAACACTGTGTAATAGTGTGTTATGCTGTGAATATGTGTGCTACAACACTGTAGTAGTGATACTTCTAGTGTAACACACACACACAGTGTAACTCACTATTACACACATACTGTGTAACAAGCAAACTGCAACAGTGTGTGTGTTATATTGTATAAGTGTGTGGGTAATTATATTACAATGTGTACAATTGTTACACTGTGTGGTAGAGTGTGTGTGTCACAGTTTATCACACTGAGTATATTATATAGTGTGTCCCACTGTATGTGTCCTTGTGTAATATTGTGGGTGCCTGTTTCTGACACAGTGTATAGGCGTGTGTGTATGTACTGTGTGTGTGTGTGTGTGTGTGTGTGTATGTACTATATGTGTGTGTATGTGTATATATATATATACACACACACACACACACACATCCTCTCCAGCCCGTGTCTCTCCACTGCTGGATGAAGTCTCCCCATTGATCCCCCAGGTCCTGCGGTTACAGCCTCTTCTCCACGTTGCTCCCACACATTCCCTCATCCCATCCTCTTCAGCCCGTGTCTCCCCACTGCTGGATGAAGCCTCCCCAATGATCTCCCAGGTCCTGCGGTTACAGCCGCTCTTCTCCACGTCGCTCCCACACATTCCCTCATCCCATCCTCCCCAGCCTGTGTCTCCCCACTGCTGGATGCAGCCTCCCCAGTGATCCCCCAGGTCCTGCGGTTACAGCCTCTCTTCTCCACGTCGCTCCCACACATTCCCTCATCCCATCCTCTCCAGCCCGTGTCTCCCCACTGCTGGATGAAGCCTCCCCAATGATCTCCCAGGTCCTGCGGTTACAGCCGCTCTTCTCCACGTCGCTCCCACACATTCCCTCATCCCATCCTCTCCAACCCGTGTCTCCCCACTTCTGGATGAAGTCTCCCCAGTGATCTCCCAGCTCCTGCGGTTACAGCCTCTCTTCTCCACGTCGCTCCCACACATTCCCTCCTCCCATCCTCCCCAGCCTGTGTCTCCCCACTGCTGGATGAAGCCTCCCCAGTGATCTCCCAGGTCCAGCGGTTACAGCCGCTCTTCTCCACGTCACTCCAACACATTCCCTCATCCCATCCTCTCCAGCCCGTGTCTCCCCACTGCTGGATGAAGCCTCCCCAGTGATCTCCCAGGTCCTGCGGTTACAGCCTCTCTTCTCCACGTCGCTCCCACACATTCCCTCATCCCATCCTCTCCAGCCCGTGTCTCCCCACTGCTGGATGAAGCCCCCCCAGTGATCTCCCAGGTCCTGCGGTTACAGCCTCTTGATCTCCTCCCAGGTCCTGCGGTTACAGCCTCTCTCACCTCTCTTCTCCAGTCGCTCCCACACATTCCCTCATCCCATCCTCTCCAGCCCTTGTCTCCCCACTGCTGGTGATCCTCCCCAGTGATCTCCCAAGGTCCTGCGGTTACAGCCTCTCTTCTCGACCAACTAACGCAATCTGCCCACACCAATTTCCCCACCTCATCTCTCCAGCCCCCGTGTCCCCTACCTCCCGCTAGCTGGATACGGAGAATCCCCCCCAGCTCCCTAAATCGCAGGATGCAGCACGATGCCGCTCCGTGTGGGCGTGGATCGCTTGACGCCCTCTTTAGGACTCCTCCACGTCGCGCCCACAGTCACTCATCCCTCCGGGCTGTGTCACTGTGTCACCCTGCGGGGGGAGGGACAGACTCATAGCTCCCTTCTGTCTGTGTCACTGTGTCACCCTGCGGGGGGAGGGACAGTCTCATAGCTCCCTTCTGTCTGTGTCACTGTGTCACCCTGCGGGGGGAGGGACAGGCTGTTTCACTGTGTCACCCTGCGGGGGGAGGGGGGGGCAGTGTGTCACCCTGCGGGGGGAGGGGACATTATTAACCCCTATTTTCTTCCAGATATTCCACTGTTATCGCCTCAACACCCCTCCTCCAATCATGTCCCCCTGCGTCTATGTACCGCCCACAACGCAGCCTGCAAGCCCCTCCCTCTTTGCATCCACGGACCTGCTACCTCCTCCCCCCACACGTGGTGACGCGTCCCGTCAATCAGCTGCGTTCGTTTCCGTGGAACGTGCGTGGCGCTCCCCCTGCGCAGGGACCGCGCCCAAACCGCGCCCGCCTGAGATCGCTGGAGGCCGGCAGGGGGCAGATAAGGGTGTTTGCCCCCCACTGCGTGAGGGCGTAGTACCCCGCACCCAAGCGGAGGCCGACGCTGTGCGTGCGCTGCTGACTTTATCTGCCCCCTCTGCGTATCTGACACTTGCCCCCTAACTGCAGGTCAGTAAGGGGGCAGCTGGCTGGTAGTTACCCCATCCATGCCCACATAGGGGGGGTGGTAAGAGGTCACGGAGCAGGGATTGCCACGGGTGATCAGCGAGACCCGTGAGCGTGTATATATTTTATATATAGTGCGTTTATACGGGGGGAGGGAGGCGCGCCCGTCCCATATATTTTCTTAGCAATGTTTTTGTTCCCTGTTTTTGATAAAAATGTTATTATAATTAAGAGGAGAAAACTGTTATTTCTCATTTATTGTCACTGTTTGAAAAATGTTCAGTTTTTGATTTCACTGAAACGTTTGTAATAAAGACATTTAGAAAGTGTGTGTGTGTGTGTGTGTGTGTGTGTGTCCCTCCCCAGTGATCTCCCAGGTCCTGCGGTTACAGCCTCTCTTCTCCACGTCGCTCCCACACATTCCCTCATCCCATCCTCTCCAGCCCGTGTCTCCCCACTGCTGGATGAAGTCTCCCCAGACCTGGGAGATCACTGGGGGAGCTGCTCACCAGTGGGGAGACACGGCTGGGGGATGGGATGAGGGAAGTGTGTGGGCGACTGTGGAGAAGAGAGGCTGTAACCGCAGACCCTGGGAACGTGGAAAATCAACTGGAGGCTACCAGCAGTGGGGAACACAGGCGGCTGGGAGGATGGGATGAGGAATGTGTGGGAGCGACGTGGAGAAGAGAGGCTGTAACCGCAGGACCTGGGAGATCACTGGGGAGCTTCACCCAGCATGGGGAGCACGGCTGAGAGGATGGGATAGGGAATGTGGTGTGGGAGCGACGTGGAGAAGAGAGGCTGGAACCGCAGGACCTGGGGGGATCACTGGGGAGACTTCATCCAGCAGTGGGGAGACAACAACGGGCTGATAGGATGTGATGGGGAGTTTGTGGATCGACGTGGGGTATGATAGGCTGTAACCTCATGTACCTTTTGGGCCTTCCACTTTTTCTGTCTCTCCCGCATTTGTCTCCAGCCCGCTTCTGTCTCTTTCTTCCCAGACCCCCTTCACCCTCCTTCCTATTTTCTTGCTTCCTCTTCCCCTTGGCTCTCGGTGGTCTTCTTTCCTCCCTCTTCCTTTGTTCTCTCCTCTGTTCCTAAAGCTGCGTGTCTGCTGCAGGCTCGGCGATGATGACGAGGCGTCTTTGTGCTCGGAAAGTGTGGGCCAGAATGCCCACATGATTCTCTCAGGTGCCTGAAAGCGAGAGACACCAGAACACATCAGAAGCAGCTCGTAACACGTGCACACACACGTCAATACTAAAAGGAGTTACCTGCATTACTCGGTCATTGGCGCCATACAGAGAGCGTTACAAGCGCATGCCACACCTTTAGAAGGCTCCACCCGTGGATTATTATAAGCAAAGATAATTTTTATACTGGATAAATGTTGGCACGGTGCTGTAATCAGAGAAAATACAATTGGTGGTAAACCCCCCCAACCCAGGGATCTTACCTTCAAGCTTCAACTATAGGGTGCAGGGAAGAGAGGCGCTTTCCTCCATATAGGGCCCCTGGTCGTATACCCTTTGTATGAACCCCATGAAGTAAGCCCCACACCATGGGGGGGGGGGGGGGTCTCCATGATGTAGTGGTTAGGACGTGGCCCTTTGCGTCCTCTTGCGGAGCAGGCAGAAGAACTGCTTTCCCTCCCCCCCCCCCCTCCCCGGCGGTCCCATCATCAGGGATTTCGCTGACATCATAGCGATGTGCCGGAGGAGCTGTTGCACTGGTGGGGGGCGGGGGGGGGGGGGAGAGAGAGGCCAACCCAGTCCTTAAGGCACCACCCAAAAGTCAGATACCTTCAAGGATATCCCTCTTCCCAGTTGACTCAAATCGATGATGACCTTTGTGTTGAACGCCAGATATCCCCAATAAACTGGCCTATTGGGAGTGGGGGGGCGTGGGGGGGAGATTTTGAAGAGCCAGGGGAATGGTGTTTCTTGTGGGGGGGGGAGGTGACGGGATTCACCTTCACGAGAGAAGGCCGGGCGTCACGCCTTCGTGCCGCAGGGCGCTGGGAGGGCGTCTGAGGCGCCGCACCCGCCCTTCAACGGGGACAATCTAGTTTTCCAGGACACGGACCCGGCGAGTCGGTTTGAAGCAGTTCCAGCTCCTATCTTTGGCCTTTTGTCAACAACCCTCCCTCCCCCCCGTGTGACATAAAATCAGCGCCGGCAAGCCAAATATGCAGGTCCTCATGCAGGCACTCCTGCAGGCATAACAGTCAGGCACTCTCGGCAGGCACTCAGGCAGCACTCCTCATGGCAGGCACATGCCAGGCACTCCATGCAGCACTCCTGCATGCACTTCTCTCAGTGTGTTAAGAAAAAAAAAAATAATCCACAGGTTTGATTAGGTTTTCATTTAAGGCCCCAAATCCTGAGTAGAGTGTCCCACACTGGAACTGCTAAGCCACTTACACCACTGCCTCTTCCACCCTTTCTCACTACACATCCACAGAGCGGTTTCCCCCCCCCCTCCCATCCGCGGGACTAACAAAACGGATTATAATCTGTGGACTGCGCAAAATTCAAACAAATCAACCGCTCCGAAGGTTTCTGGGGGTTCCAAATGTCCCCAAGCGAGAGGCGCCAAGCCCACATCCATTTATATTTTGGGCTAGTTTCGTATGCGGGGCGGGTGGGAATGTGAAATAAAGAAAAGCGCTGAGGAACTGTGCTACCACTATTATTTCTAAATTTCCGCTTGCACCCACCCCAGCCCCCTCATTTCTTTCTTCTCACTTCTGTCTTCTCCTCACCCACGCCTCTACCCCTTTGCATCTAAAGCCTCTCCCTCCTTAAACCTTTCCTGACGCCCGCACCCTCTGGAATGCCCTTTTCCCCTCAGTCCCCGACTATCACCCTCTCTAACCCACCGTAAGACCCACCACCTTAAGACACCCCTGCTTTACAGAATCATATGAATAGCACTGTGGAATTATTACTGAACACATGATCACATAAAGCTTGGCCCCTGCATAACGCACTTACACCAGAACTCCCTCCTCTGTCTCTGTACGTTCTCCCTCCTCCAATTAGGACCTGTAAGCTCTCGGGGCCAAAGGGATCCTCTTCCTGAGATGTTTTTTTCTGTCTGAAAGCACCTATTTGCCCATGACCTGTTATTTATATGATGTGTGACTGTTTGAGCGCTATGGTAATTAATGGCGCTATATAAATAAAGACATACAATACATACAATACAATTAAGGCGGGCCGCAAGGGTTAACACGTGGCGGGGGGCAGGGAAACCTGGACCCCTCATTTCCACATTGTATGAAAGTCACAGAGCCGGTAAGAACAGGGGAAAACCTCCATCTGGTTCCCCTGAAGCGACTAATTACAGGGAACTTCACGTGGGATCAAGTTACAATGACCAGTCTAACAGCAAAAATTGGCCAAACAAGGGTCCGCATTAGGTAATTTATATTGGCTTATTAGGGTTAAGGATCTGCATATAGTATTTAAGGCATTATTAGGGTCAAGTATCTCTATATAGTATTTAAGGCATTATTAGGGTCAAGTATCTCTATATAGTATTTAAGGCATTATTAGGGTCAAGTATCTCTATATAGTACCCCTCCAGGATTTTAGGGTCAAGATCTCTATATAGTTTTAGGCATTATTAGGGTCAAGTATCTCTCTATAGTATTTAAGGCATTTATTAGGGTCAAGTACTCTATATTAGTATTTGTGGCATTAGTTCGGGTACATGATCTGCATATGTATTTATGGTTTGGGGATAGGTTCGAGGGGTGTAAAAATAAAATAGTTGAAACAGAAGGGTAGCAGTACGTGGAGTTGGTGGCTAAGGGAGTCGTGGTTACCCTGCACCACCGACCAGCGGCATACTTCAAGCTTGCCGGTGCGGGCCAGCGCAGGTTAAAAATAACCGCGCAGACGTGCCAATTTGCGACGCGCACCCGCCATCACGCGCCCGATGTCACCTGGACGTGGCGCAAGCAGGCGTTAAACATTAACAGGTCTGGCGCGGCGCACGGGAGTCGGAGTCCTCTGCCACCTCGGGGTGTGGGTGGGTGGTGGGGGGGGGGTGGTTGGGGTGTCGGTGGTGGGTGGTTTTGTGTTGTTTGTGTTTTCTTCATCTTCTTCCGACCTCCCCTTATTGCTGGCTCACGAGGTTGATGCGGGGGAGGGGCGGGTTTCCGAAAAAAGGATTTGCAAGTGAAAGAGAGATTTGGCAATACTGAAATGTTCTTTTGTCATGCCAATAAAGCGGATTTCAAAGAGAGAGGGGGGGATAGAAAGGAAAGATTGACGTGGGTGGAGTGACAGGAAGAACGTGGGGGGGAGAACCGGAATATGTATTGTGGGTGGGGAAAGGCCAGGCTAGGTGTGGTTTCTCCCCTTCCATCCTCGTCTTTTTTTCTCCCCTGCCCTCTCTCTTGCGTTTTTTCTCCAGTACCCTCGCCCCACACCACACAACCCTGAGCTTTGAATGTGTGTTCCCCTCGCTCTGCCGGGGAATGTGTGTTCCCCTCCGCTATGCCGGGGACGTGTGGGTCCCATCCGCTCTGCCGGGTGAAGGGAATGTGTGTGTCCACTACGCTCTGCAGGGGAGTGTGTGTTCCCCTGCGATATGCAGGGAGGGAAGTGAGGTGTTCTGCTCTGCCGGGCAGTGTCGTGGTCCCCTCCAGCTCTGCCGGGGAAGTGGGTGTCCGCTCTGCGGGGAAGTGTGTGTCCCTCCGCTGCTGCCGAGGTGAAGGGAAGTGGGGAATGTGTGTGTGTCCCCTTCCGTCTGCCGGGGAAGGTATGTGTGTCTGCTCTGCCGGTGGGAAATGTGTGTGTCCCCTGCTCTGCCGGGGAATGTGTGTTCCCTCCGCTCTGAGGGGATGGGGAATGTGTGGACGGGGGAGCGACGTGGAGAAGAGGCTGTAACCGCAGGACCTGGGAGATCACTCTGTGGAGGCTCACCAGCAGTGGGGAGACACGGGTGGAGGGATGGGATAGGGAATGTGTGGGAGCGACGTGGAGAAGAGAGGCTGTAACCGCAGGACCTGGGGATCACTGGGAGGCCTTCATCCCGCAGTGGGAGAACGGGCTGGAGGGATGGGATGAGGGATGTGTGGGAGCGACGTGGAGAAGAGAGGCTGTAACCGCAGGACCTGGGGATCACTGGGGAGACTTCATCCAGCAGTGGGGAGACACATGGCTGGGAGGATGGGATGAGGGAATGTGTGGGCGAGCGACGTGGAGAAGTAAGAGAGGCTGTAACGCAGATACAGCGGGAGATCAACTGGGGAGGACTTCATCCAGCAGTGGGGAGAACACGGGGTGGGGAGGATGGGATGAGGAATGTGTGGGAGAGCGTGGAGAAGAGAGGCTGTAAACGCAGGACCTGGGGGGATCACTGGGGAGGCTTCATCCAGCCAGTGGGAGACACGGCTGGGGAGGATGGGATTAGGGAATGGTGGGAGCGACGTGGAGAAGAGAGGCTGTGTAACGCAGGAGATGCGGGCGATCACTGGGGAGCTTCATCCAGCGTGGGGAGACACGGGTGGAGAGGATGGGATGAGGGACTGTGTGGAGCGACGTGGGAGAGATAGGCTGTAACCCAGCGGACCTGGGAGATTCACTGGGGAGACTCATCCAGCAGTGTGGGAGAACGTGTCTGGAGAGGATGGATGAGGGATGTTGGGATGAGAGTGACGTTGGAGAATAGAGGCTTGTACACGAGGATCCTGGGAGATCACTGGGGAGTGCTTCATCCAGACAGTGGGGGAGACACGGCTGGATGATGGGATGAGGGAATGTGTGGGGAGCGACGTGAAGAAGAGTGCTGTAACCACAGGGACCTGGAGGATCACGGGGAGGCTTCATCCAGCATTGGGGAGACAAGGCTGGGGAGGATGGGGATTAGGGAATGTGTGGGAGCGGATGGCAGATTGGAACGAAGAGAGAGCTGTAACCGCAGGAATGGGGAGATCACTGGGGATGCTCATACAGCAGTGGGGGGAGACCACGGGCTGGAGGGATGGGATGTAGGGAATGTGTGGGATGACGTGGAGAAGAGAGCTGTAACCGCAGGACCTGGGAGATCACTGGGAGACTCACCAGGCATGGGACATGGGCTGGAGAGGATGGGATAGCGGAATGGTGGGGAAGCTACGGTGAAAGAAGAGAGGCGTACCCAGACCTGGGAGATCACTGGAAACTTCACTCAGCAGTGGGGAAGAACGCTGGATGTAGGGAGGATAGGGAATGTGGGGAGCGACTTGAGAAAGATGCGTGAACGCAGGACCTGGGGATCACTGGAGAGAGTCAGTCCACAGGGGGAGAACGGCTGGAGAGGATGGGTATAGGCATGTGTGGCGAAGGCTGATTGGAAGAGAGGCTGTACCCCAGGACCTGGGGATACTGGGGCGACTTCATCCAGCAGTGGGTAGACACGGGCTGGAGAGGATGGGATGAGGGAATGTGTGGGAGCGACTTGGAGAAGGAGGCCTGTGTAACCGCAGGACTGCGGAGAGTCACTGGGTGATGACTTCATCCAGCAGTTGGGGAGACACGCTGGTGGAGGAGGGATGAGGAATGTGTGGGAGCGACGTGGAGAAAGAAGAGGCTGTAACGCAGTACCGGGGATGTCACGGGAGGAGCTTCATCCAGCAGTTGGGGGACACGGGCTGAGAGGATGGGAGTGAGGGAATGTGTGGGAGCGAAGTGGAGAGAGAGGCTTTAACCGCAGACCTGGGTATCACTGGGAGACTTCATCCGAGCAGTGGGGGAGACCGGATGCGGAAGGGATGGGATGAGGGAATGTTGTGGGAGCGAACGTGGAGAAGAGACGGCTTTGTAACCGCAGGGACCTGGGAGATCACTGGGGAGGAGTAGCGGAGACATTCATCCGAGTGGGAGAAAGGGCTTGAGAGGATGGGATGAGGGAATGTGTGGGAGCGACGTGTGGAGAAGAGAGGCCTTGTTGTAACCCAACAGGACTGGGAGATCACTGGGGAGACTTCATCCAGCAGTGGGAGACACGGGCTGGGGAGGATGGGATAAGGAATGGTTGGTGGAGCGGACGTGGAGAGAGAGGCTGTAACGCAGGGACCTGGGAGATCATGGGGAGGGCTTATACAGCAGTGGGGAGACACGGGCTGGGGGGGAGGGGATGAGGGGAATGTGTGGGAGTGAGTGGAGAAGAGAGCTGTAACCGCTGACCTGGTGAGATCACTTGGGCGAATCACCAGCAGTGGGGAGACCGGGTGGGGGGGGATGGGATGAGGAATGTTGTGGGCCGACCGGAGCGACGTAAAGAAGAGAGGCTTGGTAACACAAGGACCTGGGAGTCCCCACTGGGATGGCTTCATCCAGCAGTGGGAGACACGGATGGAGAGGATGAGGGGCAAATGTGGGGAAGCGACGGGAGACGAAGAGGCTGTAACCGCAGGACCTGCGAGATCACTGGGGAGGCTTCATCCAGGCAGTGGGGAGGGACCACGGGCTGGAGAGGATGGATGAGGGAGTGTGGGGGAGCGACCGTGGCGAAGAGGAGAAGAGAGGGGTTTGTAACCGCAGAACTGGGGGACACTGGGGGAGAGGATTCATCCAGCAGTGGGGGAGCACGGGCTGGAGACCCGGAGGGATGAGTGACTGTGGGCGCGACGTGGAGGAGTCCTAAAGAGGGCGTCAAGCGATCCACGCCCACACGGAGCGGCATCGTGCTGCATCCTGCGATTTAGGGAGCTGGGGGGGATTCTCCGTATCCAGCTAGCGGGAGGTAGGGGACACGGGGGCTGGACGAGAATGAGCGTGGGGAAATTGGTGTGGGCAGATTCGCGATTAGTTGGTCGAGAAGAGAGGCTGAACCTGCCTATTTTGGGACCTTGGGAGATCATGGGGAGAGGATGCACGGCAGCAAGTGAGTGGAGACTTTAAGGGCTGCGAGAGGATGGGATGAGGAATGTGGGGAGCGACTGGAGAAGAGAGGCTCGAAGAGAGGCTGTAACCGAAGGACCTGGGAGGAGATCACCCCAGGTCCTGCGGTTACAGCCTCTCCTCCACGTCGCTCCCACACACTCCCTCATCCCATCCTCTCCAGCCCGTGTCTCCCCACTGCTGGATGAAGCCTCCCCAGTGATCCCCCAGGTCCTGCGGTTACAGCCTCTCTTCTCCACGTCGCTCCCACACACTCCCTCATCCCATCCTCCCCAACCCGTGTCTCCCCACTGCTGGATGAAGCCTCCCCAGTGATCTCCCAGGTCCTGCGGTTACAGCCTCTCTTCTCCACGTCGCCCCCACACATCTTCTCATCCCATCCTCACATCTTGGTTGTCCTGGTCTTTTAATCTCTCTTGGGATCCAGTCGAGCACCATCTTTGTCAGATTGTCATTTCTTCTTGCGATACGTCCAGCCCACCACCATTTTAATTTCTTCCCCTTGGTAGTGACGCAACTTATTTAATTTTTTTTTTGGTTTGGTTTCGAACCCGTTCATTCTTTTTCCTGTCACTGGGTAATACCCAGCATGCATCTCTCCATACTTCTGCATTGTCTGAAGCTTCTGAGTTTATTTCGCATTTAGGGTCCACGTTTCACACCCATCCATGAGCGCTGGAAGACTACATGGGTCTCTCTTGAAATATGGTCTTGTTTCTTCCAAAGGCCCTTTCTCCCATCTTTCTCCTATTGATTTTACACCCCGCCCCCCCCCCCATGAGAAGTGGACACATGGCTTATTGACCTAATACTCGTTGAGTGGAGTTACCCTTCCAAATTTGCCAAGAGTGGGCGTTCAAACTTCATTGCTGGGTCATCTTCACCCCATGGGCAGCGGAGCCTTTGACACATTGCAAAACCCGAACAGGACTACTACCCCCCTGCGGCTTCAGGAGTTGACGTCTCACCCCGTTTTTTTTTTTTCCCCTCCCGCCTCAGGTATTCCGTAGAGCAGATGTTCGACGTGGTCTCCAACGTGGAGGACTACAAGATGTTCGTGCCCTGGTGCAAGAGCTCGAAGGTCCTCTCCTGTCGGAAAGGGATCACCAGAGCAGAGCTGGAGGTGGGCTTCCCCCCCATTGTGGAGCGCTACGTTTCCGAAATCACTGTGTTACCCCAGCACCAAATCCGGGTAAGTCCCTCGTCTGGAGCAAGGAGAACTTTTTTTTTGGGGGGGGGGGGGTGAAGCGGGACAAGCAGCTGGAAGTGAGAGATTCTGTGACTAAGGCACATGGTATAGTCATGGGGTGCTCAACTCCAAGACTCAAGCCTCTTCCCCCCCCGACTGGGTCACCTGTGCTGAAGCGGGGATATCCTCGGGGGAAGGGGGGGGGGTGTGTTGAGGACTGGAGTTGAGCACCTCTGCGATAGTACTTTCCAAGTGTTTTCTATTTGTTTTTGCCCCAGTGCTCTTGTCTAAGTCGCTTTAAAGGCAGCCGCACAGTCGGCCATTTTTATAACCCCCGTATAAACGTCATGATGTCTCGAGGACATCAGCATAAAATGAATAAAAGCATATGGTGTTTAAAATCGGTGCAGCACCGACAGGGGTTAAGGGTTGCCCTGCAGGACTCTGGCATAGAACCAACCGTCCTGCTGACTGTCTTTTTTTGGATCGGCTGGGTGTGCGCAGTTAAAGTTGGCAGACGCAATGCTTGGCATGGAAAGAGGGGGGCGGTGGTTCCTCTCCAATTGGCCTAAACCCTCACACCCACCCGCCACACCCCTCCACTGTGCAAAGATCACATTCTGGAGCCAGTTTCGGAGACCCACGTCCGCACGCCACGGATGCGGTGTCTCTGCGCCCACCCGCGATCTAATCCGAGACTAGAGCACTTAAGCTGTACTTGGCAACACCGATCGGGGCTGTAGCGGCATTTAACCCGGTCTACCCAGAAGTTGTTCATCGTAAACTAAACCACATAGCGATAGATGCCAGGGAATAATAAATAGGTGGGTAGTAATGTGGACCATGGACACCTCCGCCTTGCGTCTGCGTTAATAACCCCTCCGTTCTTTTTCAGGCCGTCTGTAGAGACGGGAAGCTGTTCAGTCACCTGGAGACGCTGTGGCGGTTCAGTCCGGGTTTAGTCGGACACCCCGATACCTGCACCCTGGATTTCTGTGTGAGTATCTTCCCTCCGGCACCTGACATGTTCTGGGTCCTGTGACTCTTTATAAGTGATAAGTGTCCGCTCTAAACTGTAATAAGTAGGAACGCCGCTGCCTTTTCAATTGGGTGAAGACTGGGGTGCCTCCCACGCATTAGATTGTGAGTTCTGCAGGACAGGGACTTGCGCCTCACACATCCTATGTTCGCTGCTATACCGAAGTAATGTCTTGCCTGCACATTTACTTTTTTTGCAGCAGTCGTGCACTACAGGAGTTGGGTTACACTCTGCAAGAAGAGGGCTACCGCCTACATCTCCACATGAGGCGTCGGGGTAACCAAACTCCTCCAGTGCATCAAGGCTGCAAAACATACGTGGAAACTCTCAATGTATTTACTTGCCAATATGCGGGCAAGATCCGGCTCTTCCATAACGGCACCGCAGCGAACATGGGGGTTTTCAGGCGCACGTCCTCTCCTGCAGAACTTACACTCTAATGCGTGGGAGTCACCCACTCTCCACCCAATGTGGGTTGTTGCTACAAGACTTCGCGGTGGTTACCAATCGGCTACGAACGGGCGTTAAACTTTGATGCCCCATCTCTCCTTAACTTATATTTATTTATTTATTTTATACAATTACGCGGGGTCCAGGGAATCACACTGCGCTATAAGCGGATGGCGTTAGAAATAATGTACCATTGTATGCGTTGTACTACAAAGTATTTAAGATGCCGATAACCGTGTTGTAAAGTATTCATAATCACGATAAATTGGGAGCCACGCTCACACCGCGATATAAGCGGATCCGCGCTGCAGTGGACCGCGCTATACCGGGGTTGAGCTGTATATTTTTATTATTAACGAATTAATTTTTTTTTCCCCCTCTCCTGCTTTCAGGTCTCCTTTGAGTTCAAGTCCCTCCTGCATTCTCACTTGGCCACGGTTTTCTTTGACGAGGTGGTCAAGCAGATGGTGTCGGCGTTCGAGAAGCAGGCCGCCCGGACCTACGGCAAGCGGGCGCTCCCGCTAAATGCCGTGACGCTGCGGGACGCCACCCAGTGACCCCCCCCCCCCCCCCCCTATTTGTATGAACTTTTTAATACCGACGTCCTCGCCTCTCAACGGGTCTGCTCTGAAGGGGCACCCTTGGAGTCGTGTTACCCTGTATTGGGGACTGGACCAGCCAATTTCTCACTTTTTTTTTTTTTTTTGGCGCAAATCTGGTCCGTATTTATTACTATTTAACTGGAACGCCTTCAAAAGATGTTAAATTATTATTATTTTTTTTAAAAACCATGGGCTATTTAATAATACAGATAAGTTTTCTGGAAAACTGACCAAAGACATTAGTTTAAAAATATTTACTTGCTGGGACCTTTTTTTTTGTATACACCATGTATAATATTTTCAAGCTGCCTTTCAAACACGGTTGTAATATATATGTTTTAGGCTGTTCTATTTTTGTTTAGAATAAAAAAATATCGACTTTTCACGGGATTTTCGTGTTATATGAGGACTCGTGACTAAAAACCCCCACGTTATAGCTATATCCCAATAGTGTGTGTGTGTGTGTGTGTGTGTGTGTGTGTGTGTGTGTGT
>WSYH01008574.1:0-28737 GCA_036426205.1 Ascaphus truei | reverse complement strand
CCTGATGAGCCATTGTCGTGGGTACTGCCAGGCAGGGCAGGCAACAAGAAGCTAATTCGAACCAGCAGGGCTAAAAGAGTCATTGTCAGAAAATACAAGAAATCTCATGGGCTAGAGTACCCTTATGTGCCAGAACCCTTAATGCAGGAGATTGAGGACAATAGGGATACGTGGCTGAGGGAGACAGTGGAGGAATACATAATGAGCAAGTCAGGTGGGTATGCTGGGTTTAAAATGGAAGAGCGGATCTCACATCTTATGAGAGTGTGGAGTGTTGGGCGCAACATTTTCATGCACAAGATGGAGTACAGACCAGAAAATGGGCCGCCTAAAGCATACAGCGTGACTGTAAAGGATGCCAACGGTAGGGAGGTGCAGAAGCCAGACCCTAGGCACTATTATTAGTGTGGTAATAATGTGAATTCTCCTTAGGAGCAGTGCAGTCTGCAGGTCCGCGTGTACTGTGTACGATTATGTTACTGTATGTGGAAATGATTCGGTGTGGAATAATGCATTTTTATAATATGTTTAATTTATAATTAATTATAATTCTGTTGTGTTTTGCAGTGCTACCTGGAAGAAGGTTCCACAAATTTAGATCCCAGCCGGGCCGTTGGGTTTCATCAGGGGGAGAATGTAGCCATGTATAAAAATGGTATACAGTTCTTTCTCATGCTGGCAGTAAACCTGGTAAGTATGCAGGGTTGCCAGCAACAATCATGGAGGTTTGCCCTCACACCCTGGTGAGGTGTCATATGTATACAAGGGAAGTGACAACATGCTCTGTGTCCACTGTTAGTGACACAAGAGGTATGGCTGTTTTCTGAGTCTATATAAGACACTGAACTGCCTAAAGTTAGGTTGAAGTTCTAGAGTGTTCAAGTGCAAGGAGTGTCTGCAGCAGTGAAGGCTGTCAGATTTAATTACTAGCTGACCATACACTGTGTTCAGGGATCTGACACAGATGGTGATCTCCCTTAGGGGAGAGGGGATCCAACTCTATTGAGAGAGGTGGAACTTTCTGAGAGGGATGTACTCCACCAGGACTCAAAGACACTACCTCAGATGCCTGTCGTGCTGATATCCACACTACCATCCAGCGGGAGACTCAGGAGTCCTGTAAGCCAGCAGGTGCACCACACACTATACATGTAATGGGGCCAGTAGACCACGGGGACCAATGTGAGATTGGGTGGGGGCCGAGAAAGCGTTACATACGCATAAACACATCACACATTCTTCCCATACACAATTATTACATCAGCAACACAAATATATTACTTCAACAACCATAACTAATTATTTTAACACACTTTCACAGGTCTGAAAAAAACAAAACAATTTTCACATCAAATATTACAACTTTCTACTCATAGAAGGTAAGTGTGTTACATCCATCTACGCATAAACACAACACACATTCTACCCCTACACAATCATTCTATCATAATGTTACATGTAAAGGTTAATTTACATTTTCTAATAATTTCACAGGCCTCTCCACTGCCGCCTTGGAACCCTCTATACTGTAGCTGTTTCATCACATACACTGAAGCTGGAAAAAAATATTTATTTTAAAACACACACCCCATCCCCTTTTTCACACACCACACACACAAACCCCTCCTCCTATTTTTTAATAACAGCAGCCTCAAAATATATTTCACACAACCCTCCTCTTTTCAAACACAACTTCTCTTTATAAACAACCAACACCACAAACATCCTGTTTCCCACCCCTCCACCCCCCAACACCCTTCCTCTTTGCCACAACCACCACCCTTCACATCATCACCAAAAAAAAAATATTTTAACAACCATACCTAATTATTTTAACACACTTTCACAGGTCTGAAAAAACAACAAACATATTTCACATCAAATATTACAACTTTCTACTCATACAAGGTCAGTCTGTTAAATCCATCTACGCATAAACACAACACACATTCTACACCAACACAATCCTTATATCATAATGTAACATGTAAACAACTGCTACTTATATCAAAAACACTACCCATTTTAATAAACATTTACATCTCCATGTGCGCACAAACGTTAATTTAATTATTATACTACTTTCACAGGCCTCTCCACTGCCAACTTTGAGCCCTCTACAGTTCCATTACAAACATAAAAGGTACTTTTTTTAACATCCATGTACTACTACAATCACTAAACACTCATCCTTACAATCACTAAACACTCATCCTTAATAACAACACAACACACACTCATCTTTTTCAACACACATCGCTAACACTACTTTTTACAGCCACATCACACACTCCACCACTACACTACTAATTTTTACGTACACCACACCTCCTCTACTCCACTCAGAACTGTTGCTGTCCTGTTTCAATAACCACACACACTGTTGCTTTTTTCCATCAGGCTAATTACACCACTCTTCACAACCCACCCTTAAATCACTTTACAAATTTATTCAACAACTAATAATACTAATATACTTTCACAGGTCCAACAACAAATATCATTTTCATATCAACACCTCTGACGTATGACACACTGCACATTTAAGTAATATAAGGTGTACAACCGTTTATTTACTTTCTCTACTACTTTCACAGGCCTCTCCACTGCTGACTTTGAACCCTCTACAGCTCCATTAAAAACATAAAAGGTACGTTTTAAACATCCATGTACTCCTACAATAACTAAACACTCATCCTCTGCTAAACTCTGCTAAAACTCTGACTCAGGCCCTCATTCTCTCACGTCTCGATTACTGCAACCTCCTGCTGTCCGGCCTTCCTACCTCTCACCTGTCTCCCCTACAATCTATCCTAAACACTGCTGCCAGAATCACTCTACTCTTTCCTAAATCTCTCTCAGCATCTCCCCTGCTGAAATCCCTCTCCTGGCTTCCGATTAAATCGCGTATCTCACACTCAATTCTACTGCTCACTTTTAAAGCTTTACATTCTTCTGCCCCTCATTACATCTCAGCCCTAATTTCTCGCTATGCACCATCACGACTCTTGCGTTCTTCTCAAGGATGTCTTCTTTCTACCCCCTTTGTATCTAAAGCTCTCTCCCGCCTTAAACCTTTCTCACTTTCTGCCCCACACCTCTGGAATGCCCTTCCCCTCAATACCCGACTAGCCCCCTCGCTATCCACCTTTAAGACCCACCTTAAGACACATCTGCTTAAAGAAGCATATGAGTAGCACTGGATAATCATGGACACATGACACAAAGCTTGGCCCCCTGCAGACGCACTTACTAGTATTCCCTCCTACTGTCTCTGTACGTTCTCCCTACCTACCAATTAGATTGTAAGCTCCTCGGAGCAGGGACTCCTTCCTTAATGTTACTTTTAGAGTATGTCTGAAGCACTTATTCCCATGATCTGTTATTTATATTTGTTATTTATATGACATGTATTACTACTGTGAAGCGCTATGTACATTTTATGGCGCTATACAAATAAAGACATAGATACATACATACATCCTTCATAACAACACAACACACACTCCTCCTTTTTTTTTTTTTCCCAATGTTTTTATTAGGCAGTTAGACATTACAGCAATCATAACAAGTATCATAGCCTAACATTTTTCAAAGCATCGGGAAACAGAGTGGCAACCGAAGTTGTCAGAAAAGGGGGGGGGGGGGTGCCTTCAAGGAGTGAAGGCAGAGAGGGGGGGGGGGTGTGAGAGAGGGGTGGTGGGATGGGGGTAGGGAAGGGTGGGTGTCCCATTTGGCTGGTGAGTGATTCTCTAGTTGGGGCCGTCTTTGAGTCCCTTATGGAGGAAGGATAAGCCTCTGTCTTGCTGGATTTGGCTGACGTTCCCTAGTGAGGAGGATCCAAGGTTCCCAGATATCCTCGAAGGCGGGGATTTTTTATCTAACGGTGGCGGTAATCATTACCTCACCGATTCTTTTTTTGATTGTGTTCAGTGCTGGCGCAGTTGTTTTCCTCCAGGAGGCCGCAATACAGCATCTTGCCGCGGTAAGAATGAAGGATATTAATTTCCTGGTAGGCCGGACAATGTCTGGCATTGGTGCGGCCAACAGGTAGGTCAGTGGTTCAATAGGAATTTCTAGGTCGGTGACCTCTTTTATCAAAATTTGGACCCTGGCCCAGTATTTCACAATTTCTGGACAGGACCACCAGATGTGGACCATGTCCCCTCTATTACCACAGCCTCTCCAACATTGGTCTGATGCCAGAGGGTAGATCTGGTTTAATCATGCTGGGGTAAGATACCAGCCAAACATGATCTTATAAATGTTCTCCTTAATTGTAGTACATAGGGAAGTTTCTGAGGCTGCCTGACAGATTTCTTCCCAAGTCTCTCTTTCTATATTCATATTCAGGTCAGCTGACCATCTGAGCATGTAGTCATGCTGTGTGGGGGTCGTTGAGTGCTCTAGTGCGTTATATATTTCCGAGATTAGACCCTTCTGATGAGTCTTGACCTCGCACAGGTGTTCAAACGTAGTGAGAGTGGGGTATTCTGGAAGTGGGCATGTAGTCCTTACAAAGTTTCTGATTTGGAGGTATTTGAAAGTGTCCAATTCTCTAATTTTAAATTTGGTCCTCAGTTCTTGATAGCTCAGGAGCTTCCCTAGGCTCAGTAAATCAGCAATCGCCTCTATACCCCATGTGTTAAAGTGGGCGAACAGTCTAGATCCACATCCCGGAGGGAATTTGGGGTTATTAAAGATAGGGGTCAGTTGAGAGCTTGTTGAGAGCTTGTTGAGGAGAGATTATATTTCTATTTATATTTGCATCTTATCCAGATGTCCCACATAAATCGTGAGGCCTGTAGTTTAAGATTGTGTAAGTGCCCATCTCCTCTGTCCAGGCTCCAGAGGCAGGCTTGCAAAGAAGGCATTTTGGCATATTGAGTCTCTATTTTTACCCAGCAACAACGGGTCGGGTCTGAGTTCCACATTACTACCTGCTTGAGCTGTGCGGCTAGGTAGTATTTATATTGATCAGGTACCCCCATCCCCCCTCTGGATCTAGTGGCCATCAGGACCGATCTGGCGACTCTGGGCCTCTTGCCCTGCCAAATGAAGTGGAGCAATCTGTTCTGTATGTATTTTAGATCAGTGCCCGGAACATGGATCGGGAGTGTCTGAAAAAAGTATAACATTCTTGGGAGTATATTCATCTTAGTGGAGATCATCCTCCCGATCCACGAGATCTGGTAACCTTCCCACTGATCTAGATCTTTTTTGATCTGATCCCACAATTTCGGGTAGTTATCCCGGTATAAGTCCCGGTAGCCTAGATACATTAATTCCCAGAAATTTAATGTATGAAGGGCACCATTGATAGCTAAAATTTAGTTTAAGGAGTTTGACTACGGGATCTGGGAGACTAAGATTTAGGGCCTCTGATTTGTCGCTATTTATTTTATATCCTGATACCTTTCCAAACTCCGTCAGTTCCAACTGGAGGTTGGGGAGGGAAGTTAGGGGCTTGGTCAAAGTTAGGATGATGTCATCAGCGAATAGGGAAATTTTGTATTGTTCGTTATCGATGGGGATACCCTGGATGTTCGGGTTTTGTCTTATTTTAGTCGCCAGTGGTTCAATCGTGAGGGCGAAAAGGAGAGGGGAGAGGGGGCATCCTTGCCGGGTTCCATTTCTAATTTGGAATCGTTCGAGGCCTCCACCTGATAGTCTTACTGAGGCTGACGGGTTTTGATAAAGCGCTTGGACACCCTTCAGGAACGAGTCTCTAAACCCAAATGTTTTCAATGTTTGGTCTAGAAATAGCCAGTCAATTCTGTCAAATGCCTTCTCTGCGTCTAGACTTAGTAACATCGCCTTTGAGCCTGAAAGGTGGGCATGATCAACTAAATTAATGATTTTATGGGTGTTGTCTGAGGCCTGACGGCCCAGGACAAACCCGACCTGGTCCATGTGTATTAGTCTCGGGAGGATAGGATTAAGTCTGTTCGCCAAGATTTTACTATATAGTTTTAGATCATTGTTCAACAGTGAGATTGATCTATAACTTCCGCATTGGGTGGGGTCCTTCCCTTCTTTGAGTATTATGGCCAGATTGGCGGACGACATTGAAGATGGGATAGGACTTCCTTCTAAGAATGAGTTGAACAATTTCAATAGGTGAGTGGTCAAGATGGGTAGAAATTTCTTATAATAGGCATTTGTGAAACCATCAGGGCCGGCGTTTTGGAGATTTTTGATGCCTTGACGGCCGTTTCTAATTCTTCTGCCGTTATTGTGGCGTTGAGGATAAGGCTTTCCTCCTCTGTTAGCGAGGGGAGATCGCAATCGGCTAGGTAGTCAGTGGCTGCTGACAGCTCCTGTGGGCCTGGGTTAACAGAGTGGACCCTTAGGTTATATAATTTGGTATAAAATTTAGTAAATTCCTCTGCTATTTTTTTTTCGTTGTATAGGAGCTCACCAGCGCTATTCCGGATCGCCGTTATTTGTGACCTTTTTTGTATTCCTCGTAACTTGCTAGCTAGAAGTCTATCGGCCTTGTTCCCTTTATCGTAATACCTCTGACCCGTCCATTTAAGAGCTTTTTCTACGTTTTCCAATTGGATTAGTCTTAAATCGCTTCTAGCAATTGTCAGCTGTTTATAGATTCTCCGGGAAGGGTTATTTTTGTGCTGCTGTTCTAAGCTGATTATTTTGTCCGTTAGCTCTTTGGTTAATTTGAGTTTAGTTTTTAACCGGTGGGAGGCAATCGAGATGAGGTTTCCTCGGATTGTCGCCTTATGGGCTTCCCACAGGCTTGCTGGAGACGAAACGGAGCCTGCGTTTATTCGAAAGTATTCCCTAAGGGATTTTTTGAGCTCCAATACTGTCCCAGAGTGATTCAGTAAGGAATCGTTAAGTTTCCAGCAATACGAGATCGATTTCACAAATGGAATGGATAGGGTCATGGTGATAGGAGCGTGATCTGACCACGTGATTGGGCCGATAACTGAGTTTGTGGTGGCTTCTAGAATGTTCTTGGTAGCAAGAAAGTAATCAATATGGGAGTAGGTCTGGTGAGGTGCCGAGTAAAAGGTGTAATCCCTTTGCCCCTGATGTTGTGTTCTCCAAATGTCTAAAAGAGAAAAGTCTCCCATAATGTCTTTAAATTTTTCCCCCAGTCTTTGTGACTGGGTGGAGTGTTGTCGTCCTGGGAGGCTCGATTTATCCTCCTTGGGATTGAGAGCCATATTTAGGTCACCTGCAATAAGTAGCGAGGATAGGTATTGTGGGTCAATTTCTTCCAGAACTTTTTTTAAGAATTCTGTCTGATTCTCGTTTGGGGCATATAGGTTAATAAGGGCGATTGTCGTGCCTGAAAGTGAGCCGTAGACTACAATAAATCTTCCCTCTGGATCTGCCTGGATTTTTGTTAGATTAAATGGGGTGCCCTGACGGATCAGAATGGCAACCCCTCTGCGTTTGCTACTGAATGATGAAAAATAGCTCAACGGATACGCATGTTGGAATGTTTTAGGCGGCTCCTGAGACGTGAAATGTGTCTCCTGGAGGAAAACAACATCACCACCCGACTTCTTGATTTCCTGAAGGGCCAGGCGTCGCTTCCTATTGTTGTGTAGGCCCTTGACATTTAAGGAAACAATTTTTAATGCTTTTTGGTGAGACATTTTGTCTAGAGCTGTTGTTGGTCGGTTAGTGGGTTCCCCTCTGGTTGGGGGGGGGGAGGCTTGAGAAGGGGTCTCAGTAGTGAAAGTTTCCTGCCGCGCAGGGGGTTCGCTGTGTGATGTCGTTGAACTAGTGCTAAAGATAAACAGCCAAGATGGGCAGGAAGGGTAGGGCGGGTGGGGGACCGCTGGGACAGAGACAGCGGGTAGAAGAAGAAGGAAGGAAAGTCGACCCTAATGGGGTCTAAAAGGTTTGAAACCGGTCTAGTCTAAAGACCGGTTGGTGTGGTTTAAGACCCTTGGGGGCGGGTCTGACAACAGTCTCCAGTAGAGGCGGGCTAGGTGGAGACCCTTAGCTGTGTGAAGTTACGCCCGATCCTACTTTCTCTGGGGTGTCATGGTTGATGAGGCTTCTAGGGCATCTATTGCCGGCAGGGCAGATAGGATCTGTGCGGCCTAAGCCCTTTTTTCCCCTTCGTGTGGAGGAGTTTAAGGGGGAGGAACTTCCTTTGTTTTTCCAGTCAGTGGAGTGTAGGTGTAGTGGGGGGTTTGGGAGGGAGAGGGGGAGTGGGCGAGGATTGATGGGAGTGGGGGGGTGAGTGGCAGGTCTGAGGATGAGTGCCAAGGGAGAGAGGGGAATGAGGAGGGAGGGGGGATGGGGAGGTAGGGTGGAGGGGATGGGAAAAGGGAGGAGGGGGGGATCAGTGGTGGGAGGGGGAGGGGTCAGTTCGCGTACATATACCGCTTAGTATTCATTTTGAACAGTAGAAAGCATACAGTATATATTCATTTACAATCAGGTTAGGCATTTACAACATTTAGAAAAAGCTGTAGACTCTTGGAATCTGTTAGGGTAATGGAGTTAGGAGTTATCTCAGGAAAGTTAAGATCCTTGGGGGAGGAGGGAGGGGGAGGAGGGGGATGTGGGGGAAAAATAAGGGGAGGGGGTCATCGTGGAAAGGTGGGGGGGGGGGGGGGGGGGGGGGGGGAGAGGGGTAATTTCACGTACAAATCCCACTTAGTGTTCTTTTTGAACAGTAGAGAGCATATAAAGTATACAGTACATATTTCTTCACAATCAGGTTAGGCATTTGCAACATTTAGGAGAAGCTGTAGACTCTAGGTACCTGTTAGGATGATAGTGTTAGGAGTTATCTTAGGGAGGTTATGTTCCTTGGGGATGGAGGGAGGGGGGGGAGGGGTATGTGGAAAAAATAAGGGTTGGGGGTCATCGTGTGATGGTTGGTTCAGTGCAACCCACATGTAGTATACATTGATCAGTATTGATGCGGAGCCGTTTTCCTAACGTATGATGTGGGGATGAGAGAACAGACCATACAACTCACTTGTTGCATACATTGATCGATATTGATGCGGAGCCATTTTCCTTTCTGCGCGGTCTCAGGTCGGTGCTTTTACAACCCCACCTCAGCCACGCGGTCCGACCCAGGTTTGTGGCGAGCACAGTCGTGACAGTATGCTCGGCCCCACAAACTCGGACCGCCCTGTGGTGAGGGTTGGTATGTTTCTGTCTGAAATCCTGTCCCGACCTGTAGACCAGTCCCAGTTTGAAAACCAGTATCTGTGCGAAATACTACCCCTGATTGAAGAACAGGTTATGTATGAAGGTTTAACCCCGTTGCAAAGACAATGCCGTAACGATCTCATTAGTAAGGCTTATTGCCTCAAGGACTTAAAACAGTCTCTGGCCGATTGTGTTTGCTCCTCTGGTTCCCCTTTAACCTGGGATAATGTGCACCCTATCAAACTTGCCATCGCCCGAAATGCACTCCTTGCCTTGGCCTTATCATTGGACATTCACCTAGTACAACAGGACCCTCTCTTCATGGTGGTTCATGCTCAAGACACACTCCGTGTACTTTCCCTGACTTTGGACATTTGCATAAAGGAACAGGACCCTCTCCTCGCCAGCTACGCTGCCGCTTGGCAGTCCACCTGTGCTGCCAGTCCTGTCGCTAAACCTGGGGACGTATCTCCCTCTCCAGGAAATGACCAAACTGACCCACTATCACTGCCTCCTAACATAGATGCTGCCACGGTCCCTAGCCCTGATGGTACACCCGGGTACTCTGACACTAATGATACGTCTACGTTAACCCCTGCTGATCAGTCCTGTGAGGTTCCCCTGGAGTATACGTATATTTCTCTAGCCAACACTAAGGCTCTAGTATCCGAGAACAAGTCCCTTTTTCCCTCTATTCCTAACTCTGAATCTCCCTTTTCAGCCCTCGAAGTTTTTCCTGCTTTAACCCCTGCTAGGCAGTTCTGCATGCCTTCTCTGTCAGGGAACAAATCCCTCCTACCTCCACGTACTCAGCTTCAATTTCTAAGTTCTGTTCCCAGGGTCATTCCTGTATTAAACCCTGTGGGGCAGCTCTCTGAGTCCCCTTTTGTAACCCCCTGTTCTCCGCCAGCCATGGTCACGTCCCTAGCTCCAGAGGAAGAATCCCTTGTCTCACCTATTACAGAGGAAAAACTCTCTATGTTCTACTCTCAGGTATTATCTGCTTTAACTCCTGTAAATTCTTGCTGCCTCCAAGCTAATGCCTTCGTTCTAGCCTCAGAGAATGTGTCCCCAAGTCCTATAGCAGAGGTTGCATTAAATTACTTCCCCAAGGTTGCTGAATCCTTAGTTAGTTTTTGCTATAAAACCCCTGCTTCAGCTCAAGTTTCAGCTGCTGTGCCCCCTGAAACTTCGGCTAAAGTTCTGATTCCAGTTAAATGTATTCAGTTACCAAGTTTTTCCCTAAGCTTGGTCGCAGAGTTCCCATTTCCAGGTACTTCGCTGAACCAGTCTGTCACCCAGAGAGCGATGATCCCTGCTTCAGCACATAGTCCCCACGTCGTGGAATCTGCAGTCATTTCTGGTTTCCCAGACACTCCTTACCAAATACCCACTTCAGAGACCAGTACAGTAATGATTACCCCACGTGTACTGTCTGTGTTCTCCCCTTCTCAAAGCTTAGGGTTAAAACCGTACAGTGGTCAGTATGCCCCTCCTGGGGTTCATGTTGTGTTCCCAGGAATGTTTGCTGACACACTGTTTTCACTTAAAAGCGACGCTTTTTCATATGTGCTAGCTAGAAGCCTGCACACAGTTTCCCCTCTCTCTGAAATTTGCCTTGTCGGCCCTGATACTCGGAGAAGTAAAAACCTCCCTTCAGATTCAGAATCTCTTTCTATAGAAGTCGTCCTTGCTGTTAGTTTCCCTGATTTCTCTGCCCATGCAAACCCTCCAGGGATCAGCATATCGGTTGTTACCCCCTTAGTACAGTCTGAGACCACCCTGCTTATATTACAAGTCCTGGTGTTTAAATCTGAGCTATTTAGTTTTACTGCTCTTGCTAAACCTCAGTCCCTCAGCACTGCAGCTAAATGTGCTCCAGCAACCGTTGGGTTACTCGGGGAAAAAATTAAAATTCCTGTCCTAAAGGGTACTTTCTCACACATGTCCAGCAAACATAGAACCTCAGTGATTGATTCTAAGTCACTTATCACTATATCTGATGTTCTCACTAGTCAAACCCTGATACCCTCACCACTGGCTAGGAGTCCCGTTATCAGAATTTTTGCACTAGTAAACACGCCTAAATCTGTTTTTGTCATGACAAGCACCCCTGTTGTTAGGGCCCTTGCAGTTTTGGATAAGACTCCTTTTACTTCAAAGGTTTCTGCTATTAAGAGTTTCCACGGTTCCAACTTACCGCTTATTGTCTCTTTAACTCCCATCATTACTCTCCCATTACCAGTCACTGATTCCCAGGCACCAGCTCCTGACGCTAGTTCTCCTATCGGTACCCCTGCTTTGCGAGATGTTTCTGTTATGGATTCCGAGCCTCCAGCTCCGGAGTCAATTCCTTTACTCGCTGCTGTTTTTGTAGTCTCTCAGGTCCCTGTCACTGAAGTACAGACTTCAGCTACTGAGGTTAGCTCCCCTCCCTCCGCTACCCTTGCTCTGCCTGATTCTCAAGTTTCTGATATTAGAGCCCCAAAGCCTATTCCTACTCCCCAGACAATACTATCTCCCACTGAGGGTTCCCCAGTATTTGAGAGCTCCACTGCTGAGTGCTTCTCTGCCTCTGTGAAACAATGTTTTTCCCCCTCGGAACCTTCTGTTGCCCCTGTTATTTCCTTTGAGTTGGAAATACTCTGTACGTACCCCAAGATTTCGGTCTCTATGTCTGGTTTACTGCTTGCCTTGTCACCTTCCATACCAATACCGGGAAATGCTCCCACCCACCCTATACCCTCGCTGA
Organism: Ascaphus truei; assembly: GCA_036426205.1. NCBI lineage: Eukaryota > Metazoa > Chordata > Amphibia > Anura > Ascaphidae > Ascaphus > Ascaphus truei. Next base: position 16,835 of record WSYH01008574.1, on the reverse strand, counting down.
CCACTACCTGGGAGACCTCTGGAGGAGAAGTCCCTCTCAAATTCCTACATGCAGAGGTCAGCCAAGACCTTGTCTGTCCCGAAGGTCGCCTGGGTATATTCGATCAACTATCAAGGCCGCTTATCCTAAATTCTGGTCCCATTACTAAAGACTGGGCTCCCAGTGGGGGTTCTTCTGCCGTTTCTGCTCCGGAACCCTCTGGTTCTTCACAGCCTTGGATTCACAAGCCATTTCGCGGGGCGAGCCAGGTACCAATGATATCTCTACCACCACTTTCATATCCTAGAACAGTACTCACCAAGCAACTGCTCGTTTACGGATACCCTTTCCGCCTAAAAAACTTTAGGAACAACTCGATGTCCCCGAGACCCATGGATGGCCCTGTCTGGCCGCAGTTCTCACCGGGGGGTGGGGGTACACAAAGGAGTGACCACGAGTCTCTGAACCATGACTCTAACACCAATCCTAGACGGTTCTGGAACAACTCCTGGTCCCCCAACTCTATGAGTGGTCTTGTTCGCCCGGAGGTCTCACGTGAAGAGGGGGGTACTGTAAGGAATCCGCTCCTCGGTTTAATGTTTGCCTTAACTTGCAGACCTGTGCAGTCCTGGAACACTTTCCCGGATATTTACTGCAGCCTGGATTCACTCACCAAAGCAATACTGCCACACGCCCCTTCTGCCATTGGTTCTCTGACCTTTAAGTGTTGCCTTCCCATAATGCCCCCTGCCGAGCATAGTCCTTCCTGGATGTCTCTGTGTTCTGCCATAAGCCTTGTCTTGTCTGTCGCCTTGGTTCCTGAGACCGGCTGCTAGTGTCACGCAGCGGTCTGTTCCTGTTTCCTGTGCTGAAGCTGAGTACTCTCCTTGTTACTTCAGCTCCTTGTTTCCTGTGACCGGCTGCTATATTCATGCAGCGGTCTGTTCCTGGTTTCCTGCACTGAAGCGGAGGTTTCCCTGAGTATCTTCAGCTTCCTGGTTCCTGGGGCCTACTCTTTCCCTAATCTAGAGAGGCCGTGTCCTGGTTCCTGCGCTGAATCGGAGGATTCCCCAGCCCGCTCAGGACTCTTGCGCTGAAGCACTGGTTTACCAGTGCAGCTAGGCGGTGTGCTACTCTGGTCTGTCTACCACCTCCTGAGACCAGTACCATGGGCCATGGTCGCCGCACGCGCAGAGGCCACTCCCGCACTCCTAAGCTGAAGCGGGGCTCTCCTGACTACCTGTTGCCGAACTCCTGCTTGAACAACGTTTACCCTGATGTCTCCAGTCCTGACCCTGGCGTGTCCACCGACGATGCTGTCTTCTCCTATCCTGATCCTGCTACGTACGACTACGAACTGCGCAATCCGGATCCGCCTGCGCGGTCTCAGGTCGGTGCTTTTACAACCCCACCTCAGCCACGCAGTCCGACCCAGGTTTGTGGCGAGCACAGTCGTGACAGTGCAGTGAGAGTGTGTGCAGTGTGCTGTGAGCAGTGTGCAGTGAGAGTGTGTGCAGTGAGAGTGTGTGCAGTGAGTGTGTGTGCAGTGAGTGTGTGTGCAGTGAGTGTGTGTGCAGTGAGAGTGTGTGCAGTGAGAGTGTGCGCAGTAAGAGTGTGTGTGTTAAAAACGGGAGCCAAAACATTAAAAACATTATTCCTTGCTTTTCCATTTCTGGTGTTGCGTTTTGCCTGCAGGAATACAACTGGCAGACAAAATAAAACAGCGGATCACCATTTTTGTTAGTTTATTATATTTACTTTAAGAGATCACTTTTTGCCCTTTCCAACACTGTTTCTATTCATTTTTTTTAAATGATGTTCCGTTTTGCAGACTTAAGTGTTTGAAATTTGATGTGACCAGAAGGTTACTATGAAGCGTTCCCCAGAGCCCAGTTCAGTCTAACGATGGTAACATCAGAAACTTGAGATGAAAAGGTCCTGATTTCGAACACTAAAAAAAATAGTTCTTTACAAAGAAAGAGCAGGACATGTTCAGGGGGCAAGATGTTAACATTATATGAGTTACATTTATAACAGCTGATGCCAGCAGAAAAAAACCCTAGCGGAAAACGCCGCAAAAACTTCAATCAGTTTGTAGTGAATGTGCTATCTTTATCGGGTGTCTTACTCCTTTGGGTGTGCCATGATGTTGCCACCACGTCATAGGGTCTGGCACTACAGGGCCCCAAGATATAGTAGCTACATCAATGGCTTTCTGTTCTATTTTAAGGGGGAGTGTGTCACTGAACGCGATCTGTCCGGAAGAAAAACGGAAGAGGACACCTCACTGGTGACGTCGCCATCATGTGATTGCGCTACGACATGATCGCATTGTGCTGGAGGAGCTCAGGCACTTTTGTGCAGTTCCCCCTCCAGTAGTCAGGGTTAAGCAGAGGTGAGTCACCAGTGATTGAAGTATGACTGTATTAAGTGCTACAAAGTATCACCACTATTTTTATATACAAAGCTACCACTCCTTTTCATTTTTTTTTGTATAAACATAATTATTTTTGGTACTAAAGATTTCTAAAAGGAGATTCATGGAGGTGTGCCCCCCAAAAAGTTAATAATTTCTTGAAATCAGACCACTTCAGCCATTGCCTGTAATTTCCACAAACCCCATTACTCCCACCCACAAAGTGAATATTCATATATAAAGAGGTGTTTAGGTTGTGATCTTTCTCTGAACTCATTGGTAAAAGTTACCCACTCCCGCTTTTCTGGTACCTCCTTTTTATATCTTCTAATCACAGAGATCTCAACGTCCTAGGGACGAATTTAGCGAGATTTGACTCAAATCTCAATGCACATTCAACATTGATTGATTTTATCAGTGAGACTATTAAACTATATGAGAGCACTGATATAAAAAAAACAAGGACTGGCCCCAAATCAGTGAAACGCAAGGAAAAACAGTGAGATTGGACAGGTTTGTTGCTTGTATGAAAGACGGTTGCAAATGACCTAGCTACACCTTGTCTCTGCTTCTAAGTACATAAGAGCTGCAAGTTTGTGGTTTGGTTGAACAGACAGGTCCAGTGGTGAAAGAGAGGCTTGAAAACCGGACCGGTATCAGTACACTTCATGGTTATTTAAACATGGCGGTGATGGTACACTTACTGGGTATTTAAACATGACAGCCACGTCATCCTTCCTTTTGGGGGGGGTTCCGCAGAGCTGAACATAGCGTGGTTCAGCCCTGGAGGGCCCACTGGTTGGAGTACTGTAAAAGGATCAATTTAAAAATAAAAACCGGGGATTGCTGCTTTAATGTTACATAGGGTACTTTTAGGGTGAAATTACATACATAATACATTAAACTGTGCACAAAATGTTTACCTTTTGGCTGGATATCCACAAATTTCCCTCATAACAAGGAAAATGAATGACATCCATTACATCCATCTCAGTGTAAATTGCGTGTCTAGTTTCCAACAGAGCTCTTCCTTTACTAGTTGCCTCCGCTGTATTTAGAATGACTATTAGTCTATGAGTGGTGTCCCAAATTCATTATGAATACAGAAAATAAGTAAATACATAATCAGTTTACCATTATGGTGAATGGGTGAATTTTTAATATTTTAGGTGCCTACCATCCCATGTATTCAAGTGTACATTCTGTACTGTAGTAAATACAGGCTATTAAGAATCACAATTATTGCTCATAGTTAATGGCTCACAGTTAATCAGTAACTCCCATCTTTTGTAACCTGTACATAAAATTGATGTTTATACTACATATACATAATCCTCCAGTTAACCACCACACTTTTGGATTAGAGGCACATTTTTGAACAGGATAAAGTCCCCTGTTACATGTACCATAATGAGTGTTCCGTGTTTCCAGTATTTACCGATTGTTACAGAAAAATTGCCTTTTTTTTTTAATAAAAGGATGTCAGTATTGATTTACACTTGTTTTTTTTTTGTGCAGCTCCCCTTTTGGAACTATTGAATTAAGGGGTTAATGGCCCTAATGGGCTAACTATGTGGGCTCACGCAGCGGGGTCACACATGGTAAATAGTGACCTGGCAGGAAATAAGCCACACCCAGTTTAAGTCTGGTGATCAGTGACATCACCATCATGGTATATAAGGGGCTTCACTGTTGATGATGTAAATATGTTTAAATGTATAGTTTAGGCTAAGTCCCCGCTAGCGCTGATCGGGCTGAGCGGGCGGCGCTTGCGGAGGAGACCTACATATATAGATATATGTTAGTCCCTCGCTCGCGCGGTGCTCGTGTGGGTGCACACACACTCAGCCGCGATCGGCACTTAGGTAAATAAAAAATCTATACTTACCCGCACGCTCAACTCCCCGCAATGCTCTCCCCAGCGCCCGCGTACAACAGGACACCCGGTGCTCATGCTTGGAGGGCTCTCCAAGCATGTGCGCACTCAGCGCCAGCGGGGACTTAGCCTAATAGTTAATAGTGATACTGTCCTGTCCCTGTTTATTATTTTATAGTTAGGGAAAGTGTCCCATCCAGTTAGCATCCGTAGCCATGGTATTACATGTAACCCCCCTCCAAAAGGGTTGCTAGCATTGTTAGCATGTGTAAGGCCCCACCCTGTGTTGCCATGGGATCATGACATCACAGAGAGTATGTAAGGGAAGGGGAAGGTTTGAGAAAGTATGTTCCCGGAGGTTAAGAGGAGAGGAGCCTCAGGGAGAGTAGATAAGTATGTTTATAAAGTAAAGCATAGACCATGATGTGACGGTAGTGGTAAATGTGAATGCTTTTAATAAAGGTCAAGCCCGCCATTACCCCTACCTGTCAATAATACATTTGTATTATGTGTATAGATATCTATATATTATGTAGCCTGGTTCCAGCACTCCAGGGACCAGGGGTTGATTTTGTGTTCAGCTGGAATGTTGGTGTGTGTTATGTGACCTTTCTGTAACGGTGCTCACCACAAACAGGACTTAGACCGCGAGGCTAAGGTGGGGATACAGATAACGAAGAGAGCAAGACAGGAAACGGCACAGCACAGCAACGAGCAGCTTGTAGCAGGCACGGTACATAAACAGTAGTTTATGCTCAGCAATGTAGCAGAGAGATGACTGGGTATTTAAGGACAAGCAGCCAATGAGAGGAAGGCACAAAGCTGCAGAGTAAGGAATGTGGAGCAGCCCATAGCTTCAAGGTAAAGAACACACAGACATATACTGCACTGATAGGCAGGGGCGGGGTGCACAGTTTGCTTGTGTCTGCGCGTAGGCAGCATGCGCTGTATGTTGCCCGTGTCATCACGGGGGCAGAGCCTGGGGACGGTTCCTGCTGTGTTTCCTTTCCTGGCAGCGTGGTTCCTTCGCGCAGTGACCACGTCGCCCGCAAATCTGTCACCCGCGGTTTGCGTCACGGGAGCGAGGCCCCGAAATATCCCTATTAGGGATACGCTTGTTAGTAACGTGGCATGAGCGTGCATACGGAGGTCCGTGCGCCTCTATCATGGAGGCGTGTGACGCGTCCGGGGGGCGGGGCCTAGCCTTGATCCTGACACTTTCCATGTAACAATTTGTATGTAACCAAAGTTATGTTGCATCTTAACCCACCAATCAGGGGCTGGGTCATATTGAAGACACCTGGCCTAATCTTTCTATTATTGTAACCTTGCCGTGGCATGGGGTATAAAAAGGTGGGAAGGGAGGCCGTTAACTAGCTCTAGCTCCAGTTCTATGTTTCTGGCTGTTGAGGATGAAGAGCTCCAGTGTCAGTCCCAGGCCTGAAAACCAGTCTCTGTAGGCACTGTGTGAGGAAAAGAACTGGGAAAATATCTTTAGGGAGGACCCTGCGCCTAGGTCTATAGGGTAACCCCAGTTTCCCCAGTTGGGAGTGTGTGTTGTCTGTTTATGCACAGTTGTGGCTACTTCTTTTTTCCAATACATTTATTTTATCAGCTCTGCTGTTCTGTCGGTCGAATTGATCCCTGTTGTGATAGTCCTAATCCGTCCATCAAGGCAGGGAGTAGTGCCTACAGGAACCCCTTCCAGTAATTCACACGCAGGCAAGGCACAGTTCACCATTTATTGGCAGGCCAGACCTGATCCTTTCTTCTCTTGCAAGAGAGGTACTTTACACACCACAGGCATGGAACACTACCCTTGCATCTTGCATGGCCATTCTCCCTGACAAGGGCCCCCCAATGGCTTGACGCCCCTGGGGCTAGTCACAAGCCCCTTACCCCCAGATGGGGCTAGGCAGAACACTACCCAACTCCCTAAGGAGCAGGCTGTGACAATGGGGAGGATTTGGCCCGGGATTTAAGGGGTTACAACCCCATTTGGCCACCCTCTAATCTCATCAGGGAAGCAAGGGGTTAACTGGACTGAGGTCCAGTAATGTTTTTTGCCTTGCTTCAATATTCAAATGTGTATAAATGTATTGTATCTGGGCTTCAAAAGGCTTGATTGAAGTTGGGTGTGAAAAGTAGCACCAGGTGACAAATGTTCACTACACAGTGGTAGAGGGGGTTTGGTGTATGTTAACATATATTGCTAGAGACAGCTAGACCCAGGCTGGGGCATTGGATGTGAAATCTAACACCAGGTGACAAATGTCCACTACCCAGGGGTCCCTGCTTCAAAGGATTTATTGATTGGGGCTAGGGGTGCGGTTACGCAAGGAGATATCGGAATGACTTACCTTATTAAATATAAGAATATTATGAGATGTCCTCGGCTGAACATGCTAAAAGTTACATATGTGTATTCGTGGGACTGATTGGCACATAAGGAATACAAACACCTGATGTTTAGCCGGTTCGAAGAAACAGATATTAATATCTCTCTTCATTTTAATATTACACTGTAATATTTAGTCTCGTTGGGAACGTCATGCGTGATGGAATGTATTAATATGGCTCGCGTGCCGGTAGGTACTACTGAACTGAAGTTATGAAGTTATTTAGCTTGGAAAAGCAGTTTGTAAACGTCCTTGGGTGGGAGGAGTTTTACTCTGAGGAAAACTGTCAACCTCACCGCTGATTTCTGAGAGGGGCTGGGTTTAGGTTGTGTTCAATGGAAAATAATGGTATAAGAACCAGGCTCAGCCTATGGCTGTTGTCTTTCATGTCTTTCGTGTCTTGGGATTATGAAGATTGCTGTATGAACTGCCAGTCTAGATTTGACTATTTCATCATTTCCATCTTTAGTGAGTGTCTATATTTTGCCTGTTATTTGTATATCTTGTTTGTTCACCTTTATCAAGGAATAAATTATATTTTATCATATCTAAGTCTCGTACCAGTTCAACCCAGTTATATATTTTTTTGTGTATTATTAATAGCCTGTCACAAAGCTCCCGTCACAGGCTTATTAATAAAACTGGTGGCAAGCGGTGGGATTGAACTGGACCTGTATTACAGTGTACTAAGGGATACTGTAATATAGTGGGAACTCGATGGTAATTGCGAGTTCCTGGGACTAAAGATATTGAACACACAGTGTACAACATATAACACAAGATATGGCACCTCCTCACTGTTCCCCTACTTGTCAGAAGCATTGCCTCCAGAACCAAAGTGCCGGCCATCCGTCTGACTGGAGCCGGGCACCAAGACCGGTGGAGTGCATCAAGTCGGCGCGGGGACCAGCAGCCAGCAAGGCTGAGAGAGAGACAGCGATCGGTGAGCATGAAACCCGGCAGGCGGAGCAAAGATCCACAGCTGCAGCCGCTGTAACCATCAAACCGCCCGGAGAACAGGGAATGGACCCAGCTCCGGGACGGCAGAGACTTGGGGAGGGAGCGGGTGGTCTCGGAGACCACGGAAGTCTTGCACCAGGAGAGGTAACGGCCGTTGCGGTGGACCGTCCATTTTCCCTGAAAGAGCTAGCACTGGTGTGTGCGTTGGGCAAGACATGGTTCCCGGCGAAGTGGACCCAGTTCCTGGCGTCGGTACCACACCGACCCGCTTATCCCCTCCCAGAGCCCGGTGCTCAAGCAACTCCGCTCTGGACTCCGTCGCCCCTTGCTGGGGTTCGTCCACCGGTGGCGGAGAAGCACCGGCAGCCGCTGCGGCACTCCCAAGAAATGGGCCACAATAATGCCCAGTGCACGTACCGTGCGCGGTCGGGCGAAGAAGCCCCTCAGGGCCAGCGCTCACGAGCTGCGGAAAAGATGACCCAGTTAGCGGCATCCTCTGATGGCTCCCGCCCAGCCAGGGCGACAACCCTCCTCGGGACGTCTCCTGGAGAACCTGGATGGGCTGCATCGGCAACAGCGGCGGAGAGCGGCGGCCATCCACCTGATCCTGGCGGAGAACTGGTGGCGGCAGCGGAGAAGAAGCCGTCACTCTGGCATCCTGCCAGCGGCAATTTTATTTGGGGGGAGGGACAGGGTTTGCGGGAGGGGGTTATTTTACCTGGTTTGGCGGGAGCTGTGTTCCTCCACAAAGACCTGGGACCCTTGTCCTGCACCGTTGTACCTGTACCCAACCCGGGCGCTGTCGCGGCAGCGGCCCATTGCTGCCCAGCCCAGATGGTGCCGGCAGCGGCCACTCCAGTCCCCCTGCAATCGGGACCAACGAAAGCGGCGGTCTCTGCGGGGACCAGCGAGGTAAGCCAGACCAAGTCGCAGACTGACCCTGACTTATTTTTCCGTATGACTGTACCCTGTTGTTTCACTATACGGGTGACTGGGATGTGGCAGGAGATAGGGGTACCAGGGGAGGAGAAGGAAGGGCAGCTTGTAGGGCAGCTAGACTTCCCCATTACCCTGGCGGAGCAGCAAGGGGACTCTCGGTTAAGAGCCCCACTGTTGCAGCCTGGCTATGGGCCGGAGGTATCAGGGGTTGTGGCAAAGTTAGACCACCCCCAGATTTCAGGGGTAGTGGCAAAGTTAGACCACCCCCAGATTACCTGCCAGCCAGAAGCTAAGGTGGGTGCATCTGCACCAGCAACCCTGAGCTCACCTCCGGTAATGGGAGCACAGCTTCAGGGAGAGGGGCTAGCCCCGTTAGCACCCAGCTCTAGGGTAGGATTGCCTGGGAGAGGGTTGGGTGGGCCAGTGGGAACCGGGGAGGGATTACCTGCCAGCCAGGAGCGAAGGTAGGTGCTTCTGCACCAGTGCCCCTGAGCTCATCCCCGGTAATGGGGAGGCAGTGTCAGGGAGATGGCCTCACTCAGGTGTCCCTAGGATCCAGGCTAGGATTAGCTAGGGAAAAGCGGAGTGAGGGGAGGCTGCAGGTAGGTAGCCAGCATCAGATCTCAGTGGGAGAAGAAGGGCTAGTGGTAGCCGGGGAGGGACAGCAGCAGGTATGGCAGCTAGATTTTCCCATTACCCTGGCAGAGCCTCAGGGGGTGTCTCAGATCAGCAACCCCCTGTTGCAGCCTTGCTATGGGCTGGGGGTATCCTGGGCAGTGGCAAGCTTGTGCCACCCCAGGGATACCTGCCAGCCAAGAGCTAAGGCGGTTGCATCTGGTGAGAAGCCCCTGAGCTCATCCCTGGTAAGGGGGAGACAAGGTCAGGGAGGTAGGGGCACTCAGGTAGCTCCAGTGTCTGGGTTAGGATTGCCCAGGGGGAAGAAGAGTGCAGGTGGGCTGCAGGGAGGTAAGCAGCAGGAGTCATCAGCAGGGACTGAGGTGCTGAGCCTAGGGGAGGCTAGGCAGGGAGACACTGTAGAGCAGGGGGAGATAGGAGGTCAGTGGGATGTCAGGCAGCTGGCAGAAGCTAGGGCTGGGCTAGGTAGGCAGAAGGTCCCTTGTTCTGACTGGCCAGGGGTGACCCCCCTGACAGATTCCCCAGGGTTCCCAAAGGAGGGTCTGTGGGTAGATAGGCAGCCAGGGAGGAGAGTCAGGGGTATAGCAGAGCAGCTACAGGTGGGCACAGGGCCAGGGCAGGTAGAGTCCCTACAGGATAGTGACATAGCTTTTTTCCCAGACTTGGTTGACAGGAAAACGACGGTCTGTGCTTGATAGCTGGTCTCTGGCGGGTGCAGAAACATGCCAGTCTCTGGGCAGTGTGCAGCCTGGTCTGCAAAGGGGCCCCTTCACCATGGCCTTGGTTCGCCAGGCACTGGGTGGGGGGCAGAGGGAGGCAAAGGAGAATGCCCAGCGGCCATGGTGGAGCCCTGCTCCGCAGGATCTGGACTTCACTATCCACTGTGGCCAGGACAATGTACTGGACAATGCCAGAGGACAATTTTTCCAGGCCAACCCCTCAGGACTTATTGAGTGCTTCAAGGGCGCCAGTGGTGTCCCAGTGCCAGGGGGAGGCAGCTGGGGCACCAGGCACCCATTGAGCATGGGAGGTGTGACGATGGGGAGGATTTGGCCCGGGATTTAAGGGGTTACAACCCCATTTGGCCACCCTCTACTCTCATCAGGGAAGCAAGGGGTTAACTGGACTGAGGTCCAGTAATGTGTTGTGCCTTGCTTCAATATCCAAATGTGTATAAATGTATTGTATCTGGGCTTCAAAAGGCTTGATTGAAGTTGGGTGTGAAAAGTAGCACCAGGTGACAAATTTTCACTACACAGGGGTAGAGGGGGTTTGGTGTATGTTAACATATATTGCTAGAGACAGCTAGATCCAGGCTGGGGCATTGGGTGTGAAATCTAACACCAGGTGACAAATGTCCACTACCCAGGGGTCCCTGCTTCAAAGGATTTATTGATGGGGGCCAGGGGTGCGGTTACGCAAGGAGATATCAGAATGAGTGACCTTATTAAATACTGCACCGACACACTTTATTCGAGCAAATACCCAGTATGTACCTGGCAGATACTTGGAATGCGCCGCTCCTCACCTCTGACAAGCCCTGTTGCGTTTGCCTTCCCAGCCTGGGTTCATGCCTGGCTGACGGGCGGCTGATCTGTTAAATGATAATGATTAGGATTTAATAGGCTGCAATGCTTCGCGTGTCTACCAGATGGCATAAATTCATGAATTGTAATGCAGTATATATATATATATACTGTGCAGTATTGCAGCCAGCGGGAATAAAATGCTTAAATCCCTGCCTGGAAAATACCTCAATGCACTCGGGCAGAAAACAGTCACAAACCTCAATACACCCGGGTATACCCGAATTCGTGGGACTAGCCGAGCTCGAATAAAGTGTGTCGCCAGTGTATAAGAATATTATGAGATGTCCTCAGGTGAACATGCTAAAAGTTACATATGTGTATTCGTGGGACTGATTGGCACATAAGGAATACAAACACCTGATGTTTAGCCGGTTCAAAGAGACAGATATTAATATCTCTCTTAATTTTAATATTACTGCACCGACACACTTTATTCGAGCAAATACCCAGTATGTACCTGGCAGATACCTGGAATGCGCCGCTCCTCACCTCTGACAAGCCCCGTTGCGTTTGCCTTCCCAGCCTGGGTTCATGCCTGGCTGACGGGCGGCTGATCTGTTAAATGATAATGATTAGGATTTAATAGGCTGCAATGCTTCGCGTGTCTACCAGATGGCATAAATTCATGAATTGTAATGCAGTATATATATATTTACTGTGCAGTATTGCAGCCAGCGGGAATAAAATGCTTCAATCCCTGCTTGGAAAATACCTCAATGCACTCGGGCAGAAAACAGTCACAAACCTCAATACACCCGGGTATACCCGAATTCGTGGGACTAGCCGAGCTCGAATAAAGTGTGTCGCCAGTGTACACTGTAATATTTAGTCTCGTTGGGAGCGTCATGCGTGACGGAATGTATTAATATGGCTCGCTTGCCGGTAGGTACTACTGAACTGAAGTTATTTAGATAGGAAAAGCAGTTTGTAAACGTCCTTGGGTGGGAGGAGTTTTACTCTGAGGAAAACTGTCAACCTCACCGCTGATTTATGAGAGGGGCTGGGTTTAGGTTGTGTTCAATGGGAAATAATGGTATAAGAACCAGGCTCAGCCTATGGCTATTGTCTTTCATGTCTTTCGTGTCTTGGGATTATGAAGATTGCTGTATGAACTGCCAGTCTAGATTTGACTGTTTCATCATTTCCATCTTTAGTGAGTGTCTATATTTTGCCTGTTATTTGTATATCTTGTGTGTTCACCTTTATCAAGGAATAAATTATATTTTATCATATCTAAGTCTCGTACCAGTTCAACCCAGTTATATATATTTTTGTGTATTATTAATAGCCTGTCACAAAGCTCCCGTCACACAGGCTACACACTGGAACTCTCTAAATTTGGGTAGGGAGCTATCTTTTATCCCTGGGGAGGGGTTAGCAACTTTGCTCCAAAACTGGGCAGGTTTAGATGACTGACCGGCATCACACCATACTACTGTACATGTGACCCAATTAGTACCCTCCCCCAGGCATGATGCTCCTAACTGCCATTAAGATTATGGGCCTCATGCAGTAAGCGACGATTATGTGAAATCGGCAAGCTTATCGATTAGTCATGTTATTGGCGTTTTTCCCTCTCCGTATGCAGTAAGTGCCGAATACATTCAAAATCAAGCCGAAAACAAATCCGCCCACTCTCACGATGATGAGCCGATCACACAGAGGTGTATCGGCGTGCGTGGCGGGGTGCTGTTAGGTTGCACAATCACAAATCTTGCTGAATCAGGCGAAACAAGCATGTTTTTGATTGCGCGCCATATTTAAAGGCAACGTGTACTGCTAATCATTCTCTGTGTTGTTGGGAGTGAGAGAGAGAGAGAGACGCACAGAGCTGGACGATTGAAGATTTGCATATTGACTGAGAGACTTGTTGTGTATTGGGTGAGCTTTGTCCTTTGTTGTTTTGTTTACATCTTTGTCTTGTTTTATATGTGGAAGTGGGTCGTGTGATTGCCTGTACATTTCTTGTCTGTTTTTTGTGAGTGCTGGAAGTATGCCCGCAAAGCGTGGGAAGAGTGATGCTGGTGGGAGTGGGAGTGCTACTCGTGGGAGTACGCGTCGGAGTGAACGTACTGTTCAGGGGAGTGATGTTGCTGGTGCACCGAGTGGTGTTGCTGGGAGTGGGAGTGCTGTTGCTGGGAGTGGGAGTGCTGTTGCTGGGAGTGGGAGTGCTGGTGCTGCGAGTGTTGTTGCTGGGAGTGGGAGTGCTGTTGTTGGGAGTGGGAGTGCTGTTGCTGTGAGTGGGAGTGCTGGTGCTGGGAGTGCTGGTGCTAGGAGTGTGAGTGCTGGTGCTAGGAGTGTGAGTGCTGGTGCTAGGAGTGTGAGTGCTGGTGCTAGGAGTGGGAGTGCTGGTGCTGGGAGTGCTGCTGGTGGCGCAGTTGCTGATGGGGTGTCTGGTGGTGGCGTGCTTGCTGGTGGCCAGCTTTTGGAGGCTCTTCCATTGGAACAAGGAGAGTCCAGTCAGCACCAGCCAAGCTCTGACCCTAAACCTGCTCGGAAGAAACGTGTGGAGAAGCCACGTAATCCTCGCTTCAATGACCAGGAAAATAGGGCTCTTGTCACTGGCATTCTGGAGCACTATGACAGTCTCTATGGACATTTAGTAGGTAAGTGTAACTTTACATTTATTATTCAAATACATGTGATCCTAGGTCATCTGAGTTTTGTTCATATGCAAATATGGGTACACAATATCTTTCTATGTTCATTAGTGTGGAAACACAGCTTTTTATCATGCCTTACAAGGACAAATAAACACAGGCGGTCAATTTGCCAGAACTGCATACAATATGAATGCAACCTTGCTTACATGTATAGGTTTAGTAGTGAATGCTCATGTGCTTCACATATTACACATAAAACAGCATGTTTGCTATCTCTTGGAACAGCTAGCAGTGTAGGAAACTGGTGCTTATATTATTATTAATTTACCTCATATCTTTTATATGTTTTTCAAGGGCGGACAAGTGCAGCAAGCAAAAAAGAAATGTGGGACACAATAGTCATTGGTGTCAATGCCTGTGGGAATAGTGTCAGGGACAAGTATCATTGTCGGAAAAGATTTGATGATATTAGGTCCAAATTGAAAAAGAAAATACAAGACCAACGCGTGCATGCTACTGGCACTGGAGGTGGGCCCACACCACAACGTCTCATATTGACTCCATTGGAGGAGCTGCTTCGGCCAAAATTACTTACGGTCGTCGTGGAAGGCTTGGCTGGTGACCGTGACATTGGAATTTATCCGTCACAATTTCCAGCAGGTGATAAATATTACTGTACTAGGCGTGTCGTTGCTTACAGTTATTTTGCATATTTACACTGCTTTTTATACTGTCTTCACAATATAAGCATACCTGCATCTATATATGTATATGTCTGATTCTGTATATATATATCTCAAAATAGACATATATGTAGTAGTCCTACTAAAAGCAGTAACTAATATAGCACGTGCCATTGCGTGCTCATTTACATGTGAATTCCCAAAATGCATAGCTGCAGTGGAAGCAATTGATGGTGGGCGAAGATGGGGAACAACAGGGTAGTACACATGTGTAACACATGTTCATGAGAAATTATTAGTAGCTACAGGTACAGAACAGAAATATGTATCATATTATTGTGTATTTTATTGATTTTACTCCGACAAACATGACATTACTGCCTATTTTAAGCATGCATCAAAGAAATTGCATGTAACGGCCTACAAACATCACTGGCACTAACACATCTATAGTTGCTTATGAAAAGGTCCATTTTTGCTTTATGTCATATACAGACAGCATAATGAGGCACACGTATCATATGTTATGTCATTGTTTTCATAACTTAAACACTGCAGATGACTACTTAGCTCATCTACCATTGTGTTAAAGCAGCTGCAATTAATATCTCATCACAGCATACACTTCAACAGAGGGGGTGGGGTTCAGCACACACACTAATTACAGCCTCATTTCACGGTCAACTTAGTTCACACCATTTTCACCTGTTTCAAGTAATTGAAAGGTGTGGCTGATTAGGCTTTTTGGGGAAGGGAATACCTTTCTTACAACCTGAATAGCACAACTGAAGTTAATCACACTCATTTGAAAGCTTAACTCTAGCTACTAAATGCCCCAACAACTCATTACTTATCAAAGCGTACGTCACACATTAGTTCACTCATATCTATAGTTGAACTACTATCAAAGACACATTATCACACACTGCATGTGTTGTCTTGTTGAGTCACAGCCACATTCAGGTGTGCCACATCTTCGATTAATGTACCACACATATCCTCTACCAAAAACAACACTTTTTGCAATATGACCACCTTCATGATAACCATTGTGAATGGTCATCTCATGATAGTTATGTACATTATGATACTGATATCACTACACAACATATGATTTTTATGTACAAATTTTATCTATTTATCCTCACGCATTACTGCAGGAACATAGTATGTTTTATGTTAGGAAACTCAAAAGTTCTAAGTACACAGGCATGTACAGTGTTATTACAACTATTTATGTTCACTTTCACACACATTTTCGGTTAAGGAACTGATGTTGTTAGTTAATCATAAATACAGAACATACAATAAGTGTTTGTTCAATATTTACACATGTAAATGTAAAACTTATGTTATTGTTATATATAGTTGCCCCTGGAGGACATGTGTCACCTGAGATGGAACAAGTGTCTTCACCTGGGTCAGCCAGCTCAACACAACTAGAAGGTGAGTGTATCATTTGCTGGCCATATAATATGTGCTCTTCTATATGTTATGTTGTCATGTTCATTATTTGTTTTGCACATCTTCTTTAAATAGGATTACTTAGTGTCAGTGCAAATTAAGTGTAAGGCAACATGTATTGTGTTAGTGATGTGAACTATCATGTAGGACTTCTGAGTTTAGAGCAACTTTTCATTCATTCATATTTCATACTGAGTCCAAACATTATTCGTAAGTCAAGGTAGTTTTTAATGTGAGGTTATAAAACGTATGCTAACATGTTAGGTGTTACTTAGGACACAGTACAATTACATAGTAACACAGCATACATTAACATGCCATTTAATAATGTGTACATTTCTTTTTAGAACATCATGGTGATGAGGATGATGAGTATGATGAGGATGACGCCGCAGAAGAGACTGAAATACAATCATGTGACCATGAAGAGGTGCCAATAGAAACTGTTGTACCGCCAAATCGTCCATCAACTTCCACATACGATGCAATTGTAGCTTCAGAGGGAAAAATAGTGGACGCAGAAAATCGTCGCCATTCAGACATGATGACAGTGCTGGAAAGAATGATTGGACTGCAGGAAGAAACAGTATCACAATTGGCACATCTCCACAGAGTCTTCATTGAAGTGCCTAAACAGTTGCAAAAAATCAACACCTCATTCGAAGCATTAGTTGTTCAGCAAACACAAGCTAATTACTGGAGAATGACTAATGTACCACAATTCAACACCTCACAGCCAGGATCTGTTCATGCAGGTCAGTTTTCACCACATTCATCTGATATTCATTCACCAGGCCCAAATGTTACAGGTCAAGTAGCAGACATTGCTGTGCAGGTTCCTGACGACATCCTACCGCTGCCATCTGTACAAATTCAGCAGCTGACACCTACAAAGGAGGCCACAAAAAGAAAATACAAGCAGTTACTACTGACCAGTTTTTGGTCAAAAACAAAAAAAGACTCACATGAAACAGACCGACCATCACTTGTGCAGTGTCTACCAACTTGCTCACATGTGTCAGTGGGCACAAGCTCTGTCGGTGAGTCACTTGCCACAAGCCCTGTCCGTGAACAGTCAGTACCCACAAGCCCTGTAGGTGAGTCACTGCCCAAAAGCCCTGTAGGTGAATCGCTGCCCAAAAGCCCTGTAGGTGAATCACTGCCCAAAAGCCCTGTAGGTGAATCGCTGCCCAAAAGCCCTGTAGGTGAGTCACTGCCCAAAAGCCCTGTAGGTGAGTCACTGCCCACAAGCCCTGTAGGTGAGTCACTGGCCACAAGCCCTGTAGGTGAG
>WSYH01008573.1:0-28741 GCA_036426205.1 Ascaphus truei | reverse complement strand
GGGGAGGGTTCAGAGATTATACTGCTGTTTTTAGTGTGTGGTGTGTGTGTGTGTGTGTGTGTTGTGTTGTGTGTGGTGTGTGTGTGTTTGTATTGTAACCTCACCATTTTCTTTTCAGAATAAGTTGAATTTTATGTAATTGCTGATCCCATTTTCCTGTTGGTATGTGGCGTTGTCAACGTTTAATAAACATTTATTTCCATTTTGTAAATGGTTTTTACAAAAGACATGGTTTCAAACTGTAGAAGTGGGGGGGGAAAGGAATTCCCCCCCCCCCCAAAATGATGGCGACAGCTAGGTGTGGATCCTATGAATAATCAATCCGTTCCATGAGGGATCAAACCCATAGAAGGGAACAGTTCTTAAAGCCAACTCGTCAATCATAAATCCAGTAGGCCAAGTATTGTGTGGTGAATGTTTAACCGTGTATCATCAGTGTATCAGAGTGACGGTCAGTGTCCCGGTATTCTCCCAGCGTGGTGCTCTGTCTACTTCCGTCACCCTGTAGTATGCAGGCTTCACTATAAGACAACCAACATTGCTCAATGCTGCCCGGGGTCCAGAGCTAAAATGGGAAGGAAAATGATAAATGGGAAAGGGAAGAATGCAGCTGACCTTAACCATCTTTACGTGGAGTCCACGTCCATGGGCTATCCTGCAAGCGAGCCGTCATCCCCGTAACTCTGAGGGGAAGGATGATCGGTCACCACAAGGGCTGTCCGTCTTTGCGTTAATTCAGTTTTTTGCATACACTGGGATTCGACCATAAGAAGTCTTTTAGTGTTTGGCATGTTGTAACCTTGTTGTTTCCATATTTTATGTCCTACAGTTAGAATAGTAGAAATTGTAAACATAGGTTCTTATTGATATTGACAACTCAGTATGCTGGGTTGTTATTTAATTTTAAATATGCAGTATTTGATTTTTTTTTATTTTGCACAGCATGTATAGTGCAGGTTGTGTGTGTATTTATTCAAAAACACCATTGCATGACATGTAGTATCGTTTATAGTTTAGCACTTGTATGGTGAGTTAGTATGGTTTTTCTGGGTTCATTATATTATGTACTGGTCTGGTATGTGTTGTATAAGTTTTGCCTGAGTTTGATGTTTAAGTTAGTTTAGTTATGGATCATGTACTTCTTTCTCCAATGGACTGCTGATGTTGGCTTGCTTTATCTGTGGCAACAACTATTTTCTATCGCCATTAAAGATTTTAATTTGTGAATACATGGATTCTAAGTGATTAATTGCTATTAATGAGACAGCGGGGCCATTGATGGAGACAAGTGTTTGCAATGGTTAATTATGTCATGTTATATGTTTCTTTTCATAATGTATGTTTATTAAAATAGGTTGCCTCGCGTGGTTTAGGGATTCTCATTGGCCAGTTTTTCATCTGTGAAAAATCAAGGTGCACTGATCTGGTGAATTGGAGGCAGTGAGGGTTACACCTGTCCACGGGGGGATAAGTTTATAGAGTTTTTTTCGCCCCAGCAAGAATCACTCTGGATTAAAGCGCCCAAGAGGCGGGGGAACGTGTCAGAGGATTCTACTGCTGTTTTTACGATTTGACTTGTTTTATGCTTAATAAATAATATTTAACTGCTGCAACCTAGTTACTGTATCTGCAAGTGGCTCATTCCTTTTTTTTTTTTTCTACATGGTACAACACTGACAACTGATTTGAATGATTATTATTTTAATAAGTCATTTAAGTTGTTGACATGACCTGTATAGTACATTAATTCGAGAAATTGTCCGTAGAATGAGCGATTTCCCTTTTGTATAGTAAGTAACCTGAACACTGATTTATTTCCCGTCAACCAGAACACCATGGGTAATAGACAAGCACGTCTTGGGTAGTTTGGGTAGGACAGAAAGACCTTAGAGGGCACCTCACCATTTACCTATTGCAGTGTTTTTTACGGTCCTGAGGGAGCTCGGAATATGGAGAGTTCAGAGACGTATTCATTTAGCGGAGGGTCAACCCATTACCTGCTTTATTGGTGGCAAGTAATTTAAAGGGAAGATATAGGGGGAACTTTGAAATCAGACGGGTAAGCTTGGAGGGCGTGGGTATATATTAGTATACCCACAGACAGAGAAGCCCAATGCTACTCCAACACGACAGAAAAAAAAACACAGTAAAATATTATATATTCTCTTGAAACAAAGGGTCATTTAGTTAACCCTTTGGCCCAAAGCGTTGGTAATTGTAAGCTTGACGGCACGACAAGGCAGACCACTCGTTCGCAGTCCTAACATAACCAGATAAAATACAATATACCTCTATTTAGGAGTTACAATTCTCATTGACCTCTATTGGAGGGAGAAGACCACATTGGATCTAGATGCAGCAGAATGAAAGGAACCTACTAATTGGGCAGTGGGAGGGGTGGGCTTTTAAACCACAGATGTCCGACCCCCACAAATTGCAGGTCCTGAAGCTTCTCAAGACACTGGGATGTCAGACCCAAGAAGGCATCGCAAAGAACCCAATCCACGCATACCCCACATTAAAGTACGCAATGGGACCAGAGCTGTATGTAAAGCGGGAAAAATGTACTTTAATGACACGCACTACCTTTTTCCATCTTATCGATGCATTGGACTGTACTGCATCATCATACGTGCTATAACTGATCGGAAATAACGCATGTGAAACAGGCTCTATAGTATCCCGCTTGCGACAGCTTCGGTTACAGGTAGGGAGCCGGTATTGCCTGTTCAGGACGTGATGAAAGGCGCATGAGTGGAGCTGCTGTTGCATATTGAGGAGTGTTGTACAGTTACTCGAGAGTGTACTTAATAAAGTGAGTGTCCTTAAATGGGGTTATGTCTGTATTTAACTTGTTCAGGAACTAAAAAGCTTCTTCCTAACAAATACAAGAAAAATATTGTGCCAATGCTTGATAAAACAATGGTAGTGAATGAATATCCCATCCAGTTCGGTTTTTCTGGGATTGTTTTCCTACGCAATGCGGTACACAAGTTGGACCGTTTTAAATCCATTACTTACAGACATCGCCAAGGTCCTCAATGCAAAGATATAAGATCTAGGGGAAGGGCAATGACTAGGAGGAATATCAGAAAAATGTTACCTGAATCCTCACAGGAATTATGAAGGGGTTTTTAGGAAAGTTCAGCAGAGAGCGGTAAAAATGAGATTTCCAGATAACTTTTCTGGTGAATGAGAGGAGGTGTCAAGCTTCGCCAAGCAGACGGCATTGACCTTGGTCATACAGTATAGTAAAGACGCAAGTTAATTGGAAATAGACGTGTTAAAGGAGCCTTATAAGGAAGCAAACCCTATGTTCAGGGTTCACATTGTAAGAGTTTCCAGTGCATTACAGAAAGAAGAAAAGAAAGGGATTTGTGAGGAAGGGCAGCAACCAGACAAGAAATCCAATCCTTATTGAGATTTATCCAAATTTACCCCATTTTATTCCCAAAGGAGTGCATATTAGACCTACCAGTATAGGAACACGGTTAATTCCATTAGATGATGGCTCAAGCTTCCGAGATCCAATGGATAAAAGTGCGGAATGTGTGTTGAAAAAAAAGTATTTGTGGAGGAAGGGGCAATACACAAGCCAGTGTCGCATCAGTGCCTTTACCAGGTACGGAAAGAGATAGGTACCGAGGAAGAAGGTGGTCTTTTTCTTTCTAACGTTAAATTGTCCGAGATACATTTATTACCTAATTATGTTGATTACATCTTTGGAGGTTCAACCGCCTAAAACATCTTTAGGCATGGCCCTTACAAACAGTGGTCCCGCAGCGCATTTTATACCTCAAAGTTTGATAGCACGATGTCCGTTTTTTTTTAAGAACTTAACTTTTGCTCACAGGCAAAAAGGCGTTGGAACATTCGGAGGAACACGGCAAACCCAAAAACAAAAAAAAGAAAACTGAAAGAAGTTTAATGGTGTTTAATGCTCACACCAAAGTAAAGGAATGGGGGCGAGAAAGAGAAAAAAATAATTCCCTACTGGGTCCACTACTAGGTAAATGATAACCAGTCAGAGGTTAATGGGACCACTGAATATCACAAGTAGAACATCTGGATTGTTACGAGTAAACTCCAAATGTGAGTGGGAAATCGCTGTGTTCCTAATAGATCTCGGGCTTCACACCGTTATTTCAGGTAGAAGGGTAGGTTACAAGATATTTAAAGTACTAATGTGGATCTGAGATTAAGAAGGGCGGGGACGTTGAATATGATTGCATGGGATGTCGATCCTGTCAGAATCCACAAATAGGGTTGTATAAGGGTTTGATGTGGACCCTTAATAGGTTTCACTGATTAGGGATAGACAGATATGTGCAAAAGCTTGACTTTTTAGATATAGGGGAAGCTTTGCTCAATACAGGCTGCCTAAGGGGCAATAACGTGGTACGGTTTTAATAACTGCATTTCCTTCGCAAAATTATTTTTGGTGAGGAGGATTGAAATCTAATGGACATATGAGGTGCTCATGGCATTTTCTTCCACTTATAAGACATGATACACATTATTTTAGACTTTGGATCTCCAATTATTTAACGATTGAAGAAAGGGTCTACCGGTGATGAACCCTAGTAATTCAAGCCCGAGAACAATCAGGCTTTCCAGGATGCCGTACCTGGTAGTGCACCGTTATCCCTGCAGGCAGAGAAAAACCACCACAAAAATGTTGAGATGAGGGGTTAAATTGTGCTCACAAACGCATGATGTAAATATGTATGATCGTTCTTTTGTGAAAAAAAAAAAAAAAATGCTCAAATGTCAGGTTGATGTTTAAAATTAACAATGGTTTTATGATAAATGAATCATATGAAAAAAAGATCCAAGGAGTAAGAGAGACCTAATGAGTCCACGCTGACAACCACGAATAAATTGCCCCTTATGTATTCCTTTCCAAGAGCATGAATAAATGCATAACAAACACCTAGCTTGAGGTAAAATACTGGCTGGTCTAGTTGCCCTTTACCGCCCTGTTATGACGCAGGAAAGACAGTTACACTCCAGGGCATGCAGATCCTCGAGGATAGAAGCAAGGAGATTACAGTTGAAAAAACAGGAGCACAGCGGAATCCAGAAACAAAATTCCCATGGGCAACCTCCAGACTTTAAGATAAGAGATGAATTGCAAAATCAGCCCACACAGCTACTTCACGCCTTCATTGTGAAAGCTGATTTGAATAAATCTTTTACTTAATCTGGAGCTGCCTGTGGGATTATTTTGTTTGTTTCTTGTCTGGATTCTGGTCTGTCTCTGTACTTTCAACTATATCTAGAAGAAAAAACTGTGTTCCTTCAATCTAATGGTGAACTTAAAATGTCCGCCTCTTTCACATGGGCCAATAGGAAGTTGTGATTAATCCGGGGCAGCTTCCTATTTGGCGCCGCGCCGGAACCTGGACCCTTAAACTCGACAGAGCATAACCGCAACACGGCCATATGGGAGAGACGTATCTCTGGTGCTGGAGGGTCCCCCAGAGCTAAATGAACATGTTTGTTTTCAAATCTGAAGTCCACAGTTCAATCAATTTTCCCTTTCTGTGCCTAAGCAAAGATTATTTGATTGATTGCACAAATGATTAGTTTCTATAATATTTACTATTAGAATATCCATTGAATACGCGAAGCGCTTGTGGTCCGCCAAAGTTATCGCCGCATCAGAGTATTGCCCTGTGGGGGTCTTTTGGAAACTAAGAGTGTCTGAAAAACACCCAATATAATTGGCAAGAATACGTTACAGAAACGCAGCACATTATCATTCATAAATGGTATACATTTCTATATGTAAGTGTATATTAGTAAAAAATTACCACATGTGGGGATACATCAATCTTTGTCATACCTGAAAGAACATTGTGGTGTCAGTGTTGTTGGGAGGATTTAATGTGTTAACGCTTTTTTCTGACACTATAACTCTTAGGTTTGATGTTTGCAATAAGAAGCCATGGGAAGTGGACTTGAAAAATCTTCGCTACCTTAAGGGAAATGCAAATCGTATCTAGGCAAACGGTACACAAAGCATCAGGATTGTTTGCTTTCTTAATGCCATTTCTCACTACAACAATACAAATAGTTTACACAGAATTTTGGTATCGTCGACCTTGGACTCTGAACATGCTGTAAAACAATTCGTATTCATAAAATGCACAAAATAAACAGCAGCTTTTTTTTAAACTTCTTTTGTAGAAAAGCCTTTAAGGATCTTTGAAACTCCTTTACATACAGATGCCACTCACCTGGCACTGTCCATAGATTTTGGTAACTGTGTTTAATGGTACCATCTTTTTATATTCCATTTAAAAATCTGCTCGTGAACGATTTTATCATTAGGTAAAAGTGTGTGACGGCCTACTTACGCACGCTACAGGGTTGCCTCTCAATTTTAATCTTCCTCTGCTGGAGGTCCGGCTCTATTCTAGCTGTCGCCCGACCAACCCCTAGACACAGTATAATTTACCATCATGTTTGCTTAACGCCAATCCGGGCACACTTGGTTTGTGCCAGCCTGGACGCGTACAGGTAAGTGATTAGAGCAGTATGAAGGTTAACATTTAAATATCCTGGACAAAAATACTTGGATTTAGAAGGAACGAAGCTGTGTTCTACATTTTATATATTGGAGTTCCTTTGCTTTTGAAGTTCCCCAAATATATTTTTAGAAGAAGAAAATCTATTATCAGTTTGTTGACTATAAATGGCCACTATTACCCTCACAAATACATTTGTTGATGTCTTAAGCTTTTGCAATGAATGCTAATTTGGGACCTATCTTGCCTTATTTGTTGCAGATGTCTTCTTTTTTGATTGCTTTCATGGTAGTTTTATTGCAGTTAATAGCACTGTATCAGTGTGGTTACTTGACAGATCTCAAAACTATGTAAATTTAATCGGTAAGACATTGTGGGTGCATCCCTTTGCTTATAATTTTTAGGTTTTATTGCTCTCTTTAAAAAAAAACATATACTCTCTGCCTGTGTGCTGCTTGCTGACTATGTGTCTGTAAAAAAGTACCCATAACCTATATACCACAGTTAGACTGTTACTACTTCGTAAACGTTGGTAAAGCATGACACTTGGCTTTTTTTTTTTATTGGATATCATGCAGTCTGTTAATAGATGACCAGAGCAGGGGTTTATGGATAGCTGGCAAGATAATATTCAACGACCCGTTAACAAAGAAACAACAAAGTGTTGTGGATGAAACTCAACTCTTTATGTACTACTTGGGTGTATGGTGCATCACCCTCTGGGATTTATCAAGCATGTCTCCCCAATGGTTAGCATTAAAATCCATTATGAACTGCCCACGATTTGTGTTCTGTTAGCTAATGTATTATAAGATTACCTGACCATATAGTAATTTTTTGAAAGGTCGGCATATGAGATAGCAAGTGTAGTGAGAGTTCTCCGATGTTCACTAGAGCAGAAATGAATTTCCTTGCCATGAGAGAGTCCTCCATAGGGGTTTTGTAACTTTGCGTAATTACTTCACAATCATTATGAATTAAGTACTGTAACTTTCTTTTTTTTTACATACGTGTTTCTTAAAATTTCCCTTCTGTAGTTGGCATTCGTGTTTTTTCCAACATGGCATTCATATAAAAAAAAAATCCTTAAATCCGTAATTAGCCATTGTAACTCGCCAGTAACACTGCGTTAGTTATAGCTTAAGTGTTTTGATTAATCAAAATATTTTAAATGCTGATATTCAAGTAAGAACATGAAACATTGCCAAATATATTAATTCAAGATAACAGCAAAGAACGCATTGCAATTTGCTAAATAAAATCAACCAGTCTAATATTAACAAACAGCAATAACTTGATTAATAAGTGGGGACCTCTTTTTTTCTTTTTTTTAATCAAGAATGTTAGCAAAAATGATGTACAGTGAACTCAAAGTTGCAAACTTTTAATGTTTTAAAAACTATCGGATTCGTTGTTTTTTTCACTTTTATAAATCTATTTTTTGGACAGTGATGGGTCCGAAAACCAATATATTGAACACTTATCAATATCTTTATCTGATTAAGTGGGTCCCAATTTAATGTTTTTTTTTTGTTTTGGCAGGCATTACAAATTTGACTAATGTATTCTCTGGTAACCTGATTCCTGACGTTTGATTCAATTGTTTTTGAAGTGAAAACTTTCCTTAGTGGCACCTCATTCGAACTGGGGAAAAATGGATTGTGGAGACAGAAATGAAACGGATGGTGAGCGGTCAGTGCTGGCCCCCAAGTGAGGCCGGCCTGGGTTCTGGCTCAGCCCGACCCCCAAACACTGACATCCCAACCCGCTCAAAAAATCAAAATACGCCGCTCCCTAATGGCCGCGAACCCCCACAACGACCGGCTGGACATCCATGCGGCGGCGGCCGGGCGTTCTCCTAAGCGTTACCCGCCCGCCTGCCCGCTTACCCGTGCCGCGCATGGCGCAGTTGCCATGGTCCCCCGGCCACTGACTCCAATCACACCGGGGATGCTGTGAGGGGCGGGATGTTCTCGAATCCGTCCTACTCTGTCCCTGACGGCGGCGTTGCAGGCCCAAGCAAGCACATGACCTGTGCTCCTGCAGGTCATTTTCACCGCAGCGCCGTGCAAGGTCAACGGGCCGCTGTTCCCCACCCCGCTGCCATACCGCGCATGCGCAGTTTGTGATGGCGCCGACTGACGGACGCCACACATCGCAGAAGTGCTGGCACGTGCCCCTTCCACCCAACACGCTCACGTTTTGCCCCACCGGCGCCATGTCTGCCCGAATGGACCGGGCATTTGGCGGCCCCACGACAGGAATTGGTGGCACACGGCGCACCCGCGCAGCACAGGGCTCGGCCTACCGGCGGGCAGCTCCTGCTGCTGGAAGAAAGGGTGACCACGGGCGGGCCGGGAGGCAGCGGAAGCGGGAGGGGTGCGAAAGGGGGGAGGGTGGTGGTTTGTGGTGGGTGGTGGTGTGTGTATGTATGTGTTCCCCCAGTTCAGTTTGTGTGGTGTGGTTTTTGTGTTTTATTTTGGGGTTTTGGTTGTCCCGTCGTGTGTATGTGGTCGTGTGGTGTGTGTGTCGTAGGTTGTGTGTGTGTGTGTGTTGTGTGTGTGCTGTGTGGTGTGTGTTGTGGTCAGTCAGTAGTGTGATGTCAGTCAGGGGCCAAGTATGTTGGTGTCAGTCCAGTGATGTGTTTGGTCCGTGTGTTGTGTGTGGTCATATGTAGTAATGTTGAGTGTTGTGTGTGTAGTCAATTCGATCGTTGGATTGTGTGGTCAGTCAGTTCAGTCCGTGTATTGTGTGTGGTCAGTCAGTGTGTGCTCTGTATGTGTGTAGTCATGTGTGTCTAGGGTGTGTCAGTAGGGTGTGTATGTTGTCCCAGTCATGTATGTGGTGTTGTGTGTATGATGTCAGTCAAGTGTGTGTGTGTGTGTCAGTCCTGTGTGTGTGTGTTGTCAGTCTTGTGTGTGTGGTGTGTGTTTATTGTTGTGTGTGTGTGTGTGTGCTGTGTGTTGTGGTGGCTGTGTGGTGTGTGTGTGTGGTGGTGTGTGTTGTGTGTTGTGTGGGTCGTCGGTGTGTGTGTGTCAGTGGTCATAGTGTGTGTGGTCCGTCGTGTGGTGTGGTGTGTGTGTCCAGTCAGTGGGTTGTGTGGTGTATGTGTTGTCCGTGCCGTGTGGTGTGATGGTGTCAGTAAGGTGCGTGTGTAGTCCGTTCAAGTCAAGTTGTGGGTGGGTGTGTAATGCGTGTCCAGTACAGGTTGTTTGTGCGTGGTGCCTGTATGCGTTTGGTCAGTCATTTTGTGCGTGTGTGTATGGCTGTCAATCAGTAGTGTGTGTATGTATGCCGTGTCAGTCAGTTGTGTGTGTCATGCGTTCAGTAAGTGTGGTTGTATGGTCGTGTGCCAGTCAGTGTGTGGTGTATGTGGTGTGTCCCTGCTGAAGCCAGGGGCGGCGGTGCTCTGTAACATGTGGCGCACCCACTCCCCATTCGCAAATTCTCGCTACTCACCCCCACACACACTGACTGACTGACACAGACTGACACACACACACACTGACTGACTAACACAGACTGACACACACACACTGACACACACACACACTGACACACATTGACGGACACACACTGACACACATACACACACTGACTGACACACATACACACACACACTGGCTGACACACATACACACAAGGAATTCACACTTAGTGCAAATAGCTAATACAGGGGATGTGTGCCGAGCACGCGCAATATAAGTCAAATGTATTTGCATTTTGTCAATGAAATTGTATTTTGGTTTTTAATTTAAACATCACCAACACAAATACAATTTCTGTGACAAAAGTCAAAGAAGTTTCACTTACTATGCGCGTGCACAGCACACACAGCTTTTTTTACATTGCCAAACTTAATGTGTTTGAGTGCCAGAATATGGAATGCTTTTAGCCCTATCTGCATATTGTACATACAGTCGATGTTCTTTTTCAAACCAGACTAGCTCGGGTGGATAAACAGATCCAGGACTGTGTAACGTAATAGCAATGATTTTTGCTAAAATATGTCTTTTGAAAAGTGTTTTTCCTATACTTTAATAAAAAGAAAAATTGGATCTGTGTTTTTTTACAATCAAAGCAATTACCATTTTTAAGCAAGTGGTGTTTTTGTCATGGCTTAAAGTGGTTGGTAGCACAGAGTATTTTGATATTTAGTTAATTCTAACATTCGTTTATACATTTATCTTGGATGTTTGGCTTATTAAAAGGTCCGGAAATAATTGGACACTGACACAATTTTCATAATTTTGGCTCTGTACGCCACCACAGTGGATTTGAAATTAAACAACCGAGATGCAATAGAAGTGCAGACTTTCAGCTTTAATTCAAGGAGTTGAACAAAAATATTGTATGAAACATTTACGAATTGCAACCATTTTCATACACAGTCCCCTTATTTCAGGGGCTCAAATGTAATTGGACAAATTAACATAATCATAAATAAAATGTTCATTTTTAATACTTTGTCGAGAAACCTTTGCAGGCAATGACTGCTTAAAGTCTGGAATGCATGGACATCACCAAACGCTGGGTTTCCTCCTTTGTGATGCTTTACTGCAGCTGTCTTCAGTTGTTGCTTGTTTGTGGGTCTTTCTGCCTTAAGTTTTGTCTTCAGCAAGTGAAATGCATGCTCGATCGGGTTGAGATCAGGTGATTGACTCGGCCATTGCAGAATATTCCACTTCTTTGCCTTAAAAAAAACTCCCAGGTTGCTTTCGCAGTATGTTTTGGGTCATTGTCCATCTGTAAAGTGAAGCGCCGTCCAATCAACTTCGCTAAATTTGGCTGAATCTGAGCAGACCATATATCCCTATACACTTCAGAATTCATCCGGCTGCTTCTGTCACATCATCAATAAACACTAGTGACCCAGTGCCATTGTAAGCAATGCATGTCTATGCCATCACACTGCCTCCACTGTGTTTTACAGATGATGTGGTGCTTCGGATCATGAGCCGTTCCAAGCCTTCTCCATACTTTTTTCTTCCCATCATTCTGGTACAGGTTGATCTTAGTTTCATCTGTCCAAAGAATGCTGTTCCAGAACTGGGTTGGCTTTTTTAGATATTGTTTGGCAAAGTCTAATCTGGCCTTTCTATTCTTGAGGCTTATGAATGGTTTGCACCTTGTGGTGAACCCTCTGTATTTGCTCTCGGGAAGTCTTCTATTTAAGGTAGACTTGGATAATGGTATGCCTACATCCTGGGAGTGTTCTTCACTTGGCTGGATGTTGTGAGGGGGTTTTCTTTACCTGAAAGGATCCTGCGATCATTCCACCACTGTGTCTTGTCTTCTGTGGAACGTCCAGGCCTTTTGTGTTGCAGAGCTCACCAGTGTGTTCTTTTTCTCAAATGTACAAGAAACTATTGATTTGGCCACTCCTAATGTTCCTGCTATCATCTGTGATGGATTTTCTTTTTTTTTTTTTTGCGCCTAAGGATGACCTGTTTCACTTGCATTGAGAGCTCCTTTGACACCGCATGTTGGGGTTCACAGCAACACCTTCCAAATGCGAATGCCCCACCTGGAATCAACTCCAGACCTTTTACTGCTTAATTGATGATGAAATAACGAAGATCCCCACACCTGTCCATGAAAACAGCTTTTGAGTCATTGTCCAATTACTTTTGCGCTCCACTTTGAAAAAGAGTGGGGCTACATATTGAAGAGATGTATTTCTAAAACCCTTCCTCCAATTTGGATGTGAATACCCTCAATTAAACTGATACTGCACTTAAGCCCATATTCTTTATTTAACTGTAACTTTAATTATTTGTACAACACCAAATAACAAAACTTGTATCAGTTTCCAATTATTTCCAAACCTAACTGTCTACTGGTGTTATCATAAGTAAAGGAGTCTTTGTTTTTTTTTCCTTCACAAATTTTTCAAACTACTGATGCAGCTAACCAGTATTAGAATACTTACCTGAGAAGTTTCCAGGCAGATACTGGGGCATCTCACAGTAAATGCCTCACATTCTGTAAAATTCTTATGGCCCATCGGATTAACACAGCAGGGTTTCCCTGCAGTCCCATTGCCTCAACATTTCTGTAAAATTCTTAATGGCCCATCGATTAAACAAGCAGGTGGGTCCCTGCAGTCCCATTCAGTTTTGGCAGGTACTCCCTGCGGGTTTAATCCTATGGGCCTAAGGAATCTCCCCAGGCAGTTCTAATACTGGTTGCTGCATCTGTAAATGCCTTCGGAAAGCGCACGGGGCCGTCTGTAAACCCTGCACCCCCCCTAGTTTGCGCACCACGGGATTAAAGTATAATCCGCTAGCTATGATGTTTCTTTGGATCTTGATACAGTTTTTTGTTGCTAGCTGTGTCTTGAGGCCTTGTAACTTGTTGCATTCTCCCTTACGTTAAGTTTGCCAGTGATGCTAATTTCAATTTTTTCCTTTGCTTTTCACGAGGAGATTGAAGGTTTCTTCTACCATCAAGGAAATGTTTTGGGTGAGGGCAGTGGTTTTCAAACCTTTTTGTAATTGTGGAAGCCCTAAAAATGTACTCTATCTATGTGCATATAATTAATTCCTATCTGCATACAGTTAAATAATATCTGCCATATGTATAAAACAAATAGCGCAATATTACAATGTAGAACTTTTTTTGAAATCATTTTAAATGCTTAATTAGAAAAAGTTAATACACAACAATTATAGTAGCAGAAAAATGTCTATTGTGCTAGAATTGTGGTGTTGTGTTGGCTATTCTTATGGGCAATCTGATCGTCACTGGATCTGGTCTGTGTCGGTCTGGTCACTCAGGCCTCTGGCCAATCAGATTGCTCCGTTTCTGTCCTCTGCCCGCCCCTGCACGCGCTTATTGTCGTGCATGGCTCTGTGACGTCACCCCACTGCACTCCAACTGCCATCTCTTCTCCCTCCCCACCCCGCGGCTCACTTTTTCCTTCCCGGTGTCCTACATCCTCTCATCCCTTCGCCAGACAGGCCCCGTCCCTTCCTGCGGCAGCAACCGGCGGCTCGCGCAGGTTGTGGAGAGAGGGTGCGTGTCGCGGCAGCGTTCCCCGACGGGAGGAGGGAAACCGAGAAGGGCTAGGCGGGGGCTTTGTGCTCCAGAGATACCTCAGCGCGGCATTCCCCCTCCGGTTGTCCGTCACTCTCGCCCCGTCCCTTCCCTGCTCAAAACCGCCGCTCACTTTATAGACTGGGCGCGTGCTCAGCGCTCCCGGCGGTAGAGGGAGAATAGAGAAGGTATCTAGGCGGGGCCTTTTGTGGTCCTGTAACAGGGGATGGGGCTTTGTGTGTGTGTGTGGGGGGGGGCGGTTTGGGGGAAGGAACATGTGTGTTGGGGACGGGACTGTGTGGGGGGGCATATGTGTGTGTGTGTGTGTGTGTGTGGAGGGTGGGGAGAGACTAGTGGTGGGGGGGAGATGTGTGTAGTGGGGGAGTGTGTGTGGGGGGGGGGACACTGTGTGTGTGGTGAGGCACTGTGTGTGGTGAGGGGGCACTGTGTGTGTTTGGGGGTGGGGACTGTGTGTGTGGAACACTGTAGGGGGCCGACTGAGTCCACGCAAAGTGGGGGGCACAAACAGAGAGAGTGGGAGCAGAGAAACACAGGGGACGTGGACAGAGAGGAGGGAGGCGGACATTTTACTCGCCGGCAACTCGGGTCGTCTCATCTAGTTTGTGTATATATGACTGTTATATTTTTTTTTCTCCTACCTGGCGACAACTGGGAAATTGTCTGAAACGCAAAATAAATATAGAATAAAAATGTTTTCTCTTTGCGCACTGTTCGATTTACAAAAAATTCGGAATATATCTTGTTTACAAAAATAGTGAAAAGCTTTAAAAAGAGGACTAACCAGTGGTTCGGTACAAGGTCTCCCTTCTAACAACATAGAACAATATATTATAGAATAAAAAGGGGGTAATATATATAGGGAGGAAAGAACGGATTGGGGGGTCTCTAGTGACGAATCGGGAGATAAAAGAGGGGAAGATTCAGAGTGGATAAGGGCAGGTGGGAGAGGGAAACGGTAGGAAAGAACAAAAGAAGAAGAAGGAAAGGAAGAGGAAAGTACAAGAATGCAAAGAGTGACTAGATCTGCGTACATAAAAAAGGTTGTAAAGGCATGTAGTGTGTATCCAACTGTTTACCACTAGCACCACTCTCGACTGTTAGCCTGTAGTTCAGGGTTCTTGCTTTCGCTCTTTCTTCCCTCTGACTGCTGGTCCGTCTCCGTTCCACTCATTTGTGGTCTATCCCAAGCATACCTGAAATTTTCTTCTTAATGGAAAAGTCCGAGGCGAACAGGGAGTTTGACCCGTACATGGCTCATGTTCTACTTTAAACTTTACCATTAACCCGGTGTAGGCGTATAAGAGGGAAGAAGTGAGTAGAAGGGCGTCCCAACAACCGGTTAGCAGGATGGGAGCGATGTAAAGAGAGATGGTGGTTACTTTCCAGTTCACTGGAACAGTCAAGGAGGGTGTAATTAAAGGGACGGCTAAGAGTCGGACAAAAAAAGAGAAAATCATCCAGCACAGAAAAGCACCTTAGTCGTCTGGGAGTAGGGCTGCTAAAGACTGTATTCAACTGGAGATAAGATAAGTCTCACTCGGTGTAGGACGCGAGACGGATTTACACGGGGTCGGGGGACGGATCGATTTTGATCGGTTGATATCCGTCGCGAAAGCGCTGTGTTCGCCAAGGAATCAATGCCGCGAGGGTTGTAAAGAAAGTAACACGCTACCTACTGAAGAACAAGAAAAGGTCCAGGCGCGATAAACGCGTTGGGGACGATAGTGGTCGATGTGTTGCCTAGCCGATATTAAGCTCCTTCATATCGGCTGGAACAGAGCAGCTTCATACGGGCTAGAAGCATTAGCGATTCACCGAGCCCCATTACCAGCTGCTGAACCTGGCTCATGAAGGGAAAGTCCCCTTGGTGAGTGAAAAGACTGACTCCTGCCCAGATCACTGGTCTGCAGCAGCAGAGCTGGAAGCAGAGCACCTAATCTACACTACCATCCGATTGTAAACAGTGTGGATACACACTACATGCCTGTTTACCAACCTTTTTTGATGTAACGCAGATATATTACCCCGCCCTTTTTAAATTCTATAAGATATTTTGATTTGCTTCACTATTTGGCGTTGTGCGCTGTTTTTCCTCTTTGTTTTTCCTGTTCTCTTGAGTTTTTTTGGGGTGCTTAGCCACCCCCTTGATTATCTTTTCACCCTCTTGCAGCGAACTCCTTCTCGAGGAGCCAGCCACCATGGAAAGAGAGGGAATATATACGAGACAGTTGAGAGGACTCGTGGTTCAAGGAAACCCCCAGGCGGGCACGCTGGTTTCGAATCACTTTTCCCTGGTCTTGCATTTTCCTTTTTGCTCCTGCTCTCTATCCCTTAGTTTTGCTGTTTGGGTTTTTGTTTCACTTTATTTTCTGTCAAACTTTTTTTCTCCCGTCCGCTATTTTTTTTCTAGGTGGGTGACCACTGAATAAAAGACATGCGATCGAGTACAAGTGAGAAGAGTGGACAAGATGCAGGTAGCTCCAAGAGAGGGGGAGCAGCGCTTTCGTCACATCCGGGATGCGTCCCATCCCCTTGTCCAGAGTGGCTTTGCCCCTGTTCTCAGTGTTGGGTCTATTTCTTAGTGGGTCTCGGGTCCCTCAGATCGGATGAGCAACATTTTGTTTTTTTGTGCTCCCTGCTACGAAACTGGGGCACATTGCAAAAACACACCATATTTTTTCATGGACTTTCTGAGAGACCCGGGACCTGGCGTTGGCCTAATGCCCGTTGTGTATATCACTAAATTTCCACGAGCAGGAGCTCTAGTTGATTTTGTCTAGCCCATTATATCCCTTCCATCTCCCCTCGCTTTAGCTTTCGAACCCTATTTTCCACCCGCCCCATCCGCACAGACCGACACTATCACCTATCTCACGGACGAGGCGCCTAAAAGTATGAACTAAACCCGACCCACAACATACACCAAAAGAAACCCGCGCCAAACGCAAGCAGCCCCAGACCAGAGTGTGGGTGATCACGCTGGAAGGAGAAAGACACATGGAGGCAAGGAGGCCAGGTGACTATCAGCTTGAGTTTGACATTGTCCCTTCCACCCAAAACACGGGCACACCAAATAGTTTAGCATGCGTCAAACTACGGACCGTAGCAATCGTCGACGCTTTTTTATTGGTAACCCACGAACCTGGCCCAAAGGTCATAGGAACGGACGGGGAACTTGTGATATCCCTGGATCTTCTTTCCACACAGTGGGACATGAGGGAGGGCACAGTGGACAGGGAGGGGGTGGTGACAGTGGACAGAGAGGGTGATGGGAAAGCAGACGATAGTGATGGAAGCGACGTGATGTTAGTTTTAGGGGTGGGTATCCGGGTGGAGGAGGACCGAGGTGCCGTGGATTGGTCAACGACCGATGAGATCGGGCTCAGGTGGGGGGCGCGGGGTTTTGGGCACGGGATCAGAGAAGAACCAGAAGGTAGGGAGAGAGGAGTACGCAGGTAAAGAGGGAAAAGTGGAATAAAGTGATTAAAAAGAGGTACTAATAGGGTGGTAACGCATGCTAGGCAGCTTGATAACGTGTTTTTTTCCCTTTTCCCTTCTTCTGGTTCGCCCTTATCCCTCCCTTATTTGTTCCCATTTTCCCTTTACGATTTTTTCCCTTTCCCTTCAAAAGACTTTTTGTCCCTTATCTCCCTACGTTGCGTTTCCCTTGTCCCGTAGAGGTAGATTGTGTTTGCGTTGACCTGATGGGTGGGGACAGTTTTACAGGAGGGGGGGGTTGCTTAAAATGTCCCGGTCCCCTCTCCACTCCCTGTATTTTTCTATCTCGTCTCCCCCTCCAAGGTCTCTCGCGCTCCTCTTCCCCCCCCCCCGCCCCCTCGCACGACTCCGGTGCCCCAACCGGGCTAGGTACTGACCGTTTCTTCCGCACCCAACCAGTGTCCCACACACACACCCAGTGTCCCACACACACCACAGATTTTTCCACACACTTCACACCTTACACACACAACTATAGCCCATCTCCTACCTCTCCTTTTGCCTTATCGACTCTATCCGGATCTTAGGTCACTCTTTCTCGCTCGAGTTAGGACTGGGGTCCTCCGGCTTCCGCCATCTAGGTCACTCGGCTCCTGGAATCGTATTCAGGCGCCTTCTTTCCTTCCCCCGGTGGTGCCTCTCACCCCGCAGGGATGGAGGTGATGAGCGCTCGGAGGGAGATGGTGACGCGCCGTGGAGGGAGGTGATTTAATTGCCCGTGATCAGGGAGGTGCGTGACGCCGTAGGATGGAGGTGAGTGACGCCGGGCGAGGAGGTGACTGAGCGCCGGGGAGGGAGGTGACTGAGCGCCGGGGAGGAAGGTGAGTGTGATGGGGGGGAGAGGACAGAGAGTGTGTGTGTGCGCGCGTGCGCGGCCGGCCGAGGGGGAAGAGAGTGGCAGTTGGGTGACGTCAGACCCACCAATCTGATTGGCCAGAGGCTGAGGACCAATCAGATTCACCGCAGCTAGTACCAACCTTTCGATTTTATATATTAAGATAATCCTATTAGAAGCAATTGAAGTTTGTACAGATGCAGCCACCAGTATTAGAACTCTTGCCTGGGACATTCTTGGGCAGTCTCACAGTAAATGCCTCAACATTTCTGTGAGATTCTTAATGGCCCGTAGGATTAACACAGCAGGGGTCCCTGCAATCCCATTCAGTTTGTATGGTACTGCAGGGATCCCCCACTGTGTTAATCCAATGGGCCATTAAGAATCTCACAGAAATGTTGAGGTATTAACTGTGAGACTGCCTCAGAATCTCCCAGAATTTCCAAGGTAAGTGTTCTAATACTGTTGGCTGCATCTGTATGCTAAAATAGCTTGGAGGGGAATGCAAATTACTCTGGAATTAGACTCGTAACCTAGCGATCAGTATCGCAAGAATGGAAGAAGATAATGTGACGGTAGGGGTAACCAGGCTCTCAAATAAAGGTTAAGCCCATTTTGGTTACCCTTGATCCATGTATAAGGGTCCAAGAGAGTTATCTCTTGGGCCCAGTAACATTGAAAAGATACAATGTATTGCCTGTAATAAAAGTATTTTTTGCGTGTTCCCTTTTCCTGGCATGCCAGCGAGCAGGGATTGCTAGGGTATGAGTTTCAAGGGGGGTTTTGCGGAGGAACCATTGACAGAATGTGCCTCGAAGGTTGGTGTCCGGAGTTATCGGTTCCCCTATAAATGTACCCAGGAATCATGCCTGATTCTCGAATACATGTAGGCACATTGTGCCGGCAATATCTCCCCTTGAAAACGCAAGCGCGATTCACCACTGCTTCAGCACAGTCCAGAAAGGAGAATGGGGCACAGGGATAAAACCTATATTCCTGTAACTGAGGGAATCCCTAGGTTAAGGGGGGTTCCCCAGCTAGTGCCCTGTTGACCCACATCCAGTATAGGGTTTGTGGGTACCCCAGCTGTATATAAGGTTGAGGGGGGAGTCCAGACTGAGTCCAAAGGAAAGTGTGTTGGAAATAAGGCAGATAGAAATAAAACTACAGCATATTTCCCTGTCTGTCCCCTGTTCCCCAAGACCCAGAAGTATAGTGAAATATACTTTATTAAATGTAATGTGTTCTTTACAGTACAGTACGTCTGCTGGACATCAGAGTTCAAAATAGTCAGAGGATGCCCAGAGGTGAGAATAGAATTTGGTCAGCGGGGAAAGGTGGAGTATGAGGTCTGGAGATCAATGGCAGTCATCCGGGCTGCCACTTGCTCTGCCTGACCTGGTGGAGTCTGTCCCAGCGGGTGGCATTGAGATAGCCAGAGAGAAAGATGGCAAGCTTGCGCATGTCCCTTGGCTATTTCAGATTTCCCGCTGACCTGGCTTTTCTAGCCAGCTTGGCTCTTATTGGTTGCTTGGGAATTTTCCCACGTGGTGATTGGCTGTTCAGTTTTGTGAATGAAACTCAGAATTACTATAAGAATCTGTGAACCAATCAGATTGTTGTCCTCCAGTTGTAAGAGGGCGGGCGGGCTTCTCAAAGTTGCTTCTGCGCGAATAGCAGAGCAACCAGCTTCGATTTCAAGCCAGAAGAGCCTGCCTGCCAGAGTCTTAAGTCACGACTTTTACGCCCAAGTTCTCAGAAACGATCGTAGTGGACGCAGCTGGGATTTTATGCCGATTTTATGTTCCAGAGGATTTGTAGTAACTCGCTGTCAGGAGGGACCAAGTTCTCAGAAGAGAACGTACCGGTGGCGTGTTGAATTTCATGCTGATTTGAGTTCCAGGGTTTTCCGGACTAAGAACCCGGTCGGTAAAACTCGCCCAAAGAGTTCCCTGCACCTAGGAAAGGCTAGTTTTCAACCCGAGTCGTAAAGCAAGTGTCTTTTCATCTGTATTTTGTGTATCATTGTGTGTAAGCAAATTTATGGGAATAAACTACAATTTATTTAATAACCTTGTTTTGCTCAATGTATGATCCCGGTAAAAAGGTGTAAATAACCTGGACTCCCGTGACAAATAAATTATGACTTTTGCATAGTACACAACTAGCTTAGAGTCGGTCTTTAACTCTACATTTTTCTTTTGTGTGCAGACTGTTCCATTCACTAATGAGCTTGAAGAGGGTGATCATAGATGCGGCACATATCCTTGTTCTTAAGGATAAGGAGAGATACACCTATAATCCATCATCTCCATTCTTCAGTATGGTAGGATATATTTATTTTTAAACTTTTCGGTAGGACGCCTGAATTTGTACTAGCCAGACAAAATGTATTTCTCTGAACCCTTAAAAATGATGAATACATCTACTGTACATATAACTTTTTGTTGTTTCTTATTTTCATTATGCCTTGACGTCTTTTACCATTTTTCTTGCATTCCATGTCCCCCTTCTCCCTACTGTTCCACCCCCCTTAAAACACATAGCCCATATTTTTGCCTCACTATGGCACATCTTGGCCCTGTTCAGTCTCTCTTGTGCACCGTGGGGGGAAGATTCACAAAGCTCAGATAACGTTGAGTAGTATTAACTTGATTGGCTGTTAACTCTTGCCCTCCATGTCCCTTCATTCTCCTCCCCGTACCTCATTGTATGTTCCCACTGCACCTGATTACTAAGGACTGAGTACCATAACTTTTTTTTTTGTATCAGGGCATGGGGCACCCCAGCCAAGGGGGGAAAACACTGAACAAGCGACTGCACCTTTGCAGCCCTGATTTTGCCTCCTATGCGTTACTGTATTTAATTTTGGAAATGCCAATCACCACTTATTACTATACAGTGATTTTACAGCATTGTTGCATATTTTTAAAATACAAGAAAAATCAGTAATGGCATACATTTCAAAAACCCTTTAATTCTCAGAAATTCTGTTGTAGTAATGATGTTCTGAGCTGTTCAGTGCTCAACTGCAATACTTCAATGTGGTATAAGTGTATAATTTTCAGCACTTTTTTTTTTTTTTTTTTCAGACTATGTCCCTTTATTTGATATGATATAACACACTTCATTATCATATCCTCCAGTTGCTTTCTATTTGAGAGATATTGATGTATAAATATTTGACACTGTCTATTTAACAATGACCACTACAGGCTGTGAATTTCTGCTAGCTTTTTTCTTGTCAGCCCATAGCAGAAGATGTACTGTGTGAACATTTTACTGCCACTCAAACCATTGTTTACATCTATTGATCATATTAGAGTATTCTTTGTTCTCCTTTTAAAATAGTTACTGTATGTTACATTACCACATGATAAACTTTGCAATATGACATGTAAGTTTAAAATAGTGTTGGCTGTCAACAAATTTTTTTTTTTCTAGGATGATGTGCAACCATCCCATGATGCATTGCCTCAAAAGACTGTTCTAAAGATGAATCTGCATCCAAGGTAAGAATGTATTATTTTTTTCTTTTAACTCTCCCTGGGGGCCATTTTTTAAGCAGTGCGTACTTTCAACTATTTTAATAACATTTTTTTTGCGCTCGGTTGCCAAAACAGTACTTCTTTTTGGAATGTAATAATTCTATAGTGTGAAAGTTAATTTGTGTTTTAATTGCAGAGAAACTCAAGCAATGTATTTTATTGACATTTTATAGCGCCTCTGTTGCTGAGTGCACCAACAATCATCACTAAAGGGCATATGGACGAAAAAAAATTCAGGTTCTACCTGTTTTTTAACACTGTCTGATTCTGTGAAATACTGTACTGTGGGGATTTGAATAAGTTAGAAGTCCAGTGTTTCTATGTTGAACTAGATATTTTGCCAAGATGACTTTTCCAATTATTATGAATCCATGCTGTTACTGTACATTAATATAATGGCTAATCTACATTGATTACAGTTTAAATTAGGGGGATGGGGGGGGGTAGCCTTTAATTCACATGCTGGTCTCAAGTGAAAGACTTTGGTAATGTGTGACTATTAGGGTTGCCAGGTGGTTCGCCAAAAATACTGGACATAATGGTGAAAGGTGAGGCACACACGCACACACACACACACACACACATGCGCGAGGCTCAGTCTCCTGACACCACATCCTGATTGGCTGCATTACCCAGCAGCAACCACTCAGGATTGAGGAAGCTGCCCAGCCCTCTAGCAACAGCCCTGCTCTGGGAAATTCCATAGCCCCCCAAGCCGGTCAGGTTACTATGTCCAGAGAGATCATACCGGGCACCTACATTTACAGTATTACCTCTAATTTTTTTTACTGGACTGTGTACAAATACAGGACAGTCCAGTTTCAATACTGGACACCTGGCAACAATGGTAACTATGGATAACCACTTTATATGATTTTTCATTCGGTACCAGGTAGTTAATTTAGAAATGTGAGATGTGTTTATCGCAACGGTCTGGAGTTTTTGTTTTGTTTTTTAAGCCGTGTACAACAAATGTGCTTAACTGAAACAACATTTTTGGTTCATATGTCATTTTTATTTCGTGGTAGCAATATGATTTCTTAAAATATGTAAATTATTTTTTTTTTTACATTTTTATATAATACGAATTATAATCAGAAACATGTCTTAATTTTATCCAATTTGTAATACGGCCTTCTTTTTTTTTGGAGTAAGTCTACTCTTTTAATGCAGCAGTCCTTTCTAGCATTCTTTGAAAGTCCAATCAATATTAAAATAGGACTAGGAAACCGATAAACAGATAACGAACTCAATAGATGGGGAAATAGCAAGGGGTCATGGAGGTAGAATGGGGACAAGTGTGAGTTTGGCAAGCAGAGAGACAAATATTAAACACAGATAATACTAAACTTCTAATTAAACACAATTGGCGTAGAAAGGAGCAGATAAGATAATAGTACAAACTGAAAAAAAAACTTAAATGCATGCTTTCTAATGCAAGAGCCTGACATATAAAATGGGGGAGCTCTAATTAATTAGCTGCAAGGGAGCAGTATGATATAGGCATTATTGAAACATGGTGGGATGAAACTCATGACTTGACAGTTTATTTAGAGGGTTATTCCCTTTTTCGGAAAGATCGAGCAAATAGAAGACGAGGTGGAGTATGTTTATATGTTAAACCGGATCTAAACCCTATTATAAGGGTAGATGTTTATGAAGGGAATGATGAAAATGTAGAGACCTTCTGGATAGAAATTAGCAGTGGCAGTAAAAGTACTAAGAAAATGTTTGTAGGGATATGCAATTAACCACCAAATATCTGAGAGCTTGATGAATCCAAAATGCTTTGCAATTGAAGAAGGCATCAAAAACTGGGTCATGTTTGCATAGTGGGCGATTTTAATTATCCAGACATAGACTGGGACAATGAGATTAGCATTACAACAAAAAGAAACAGGTTTTTGGGGGTGCTTAAAGACAATTACATTACCCAAATTATTTAGGAACCAACTAGGAGAGGGGCAATACTGGATTTAGTAATATCAAACAATGTAGAAGTAATAAAAAATATTCAAGTGCGGGAACATTTGGGTAACGGTGATCATAGCATGGTCTCATTTGAAATAAATTATCAAAACCAGATTACCTAGGTTCAATAACGACTTAAAACTTTAGAAAGACATATTTTAACAAACTGAGGACTAATCTATGAAGAATAACTTGGGATGGTGTTTTTGTAGGGAAAAATGTGGAAGATAAATGGGCAGTCTTTAATACATTATTATAAAAGCATACTTATCGGCAATAAGTATAAAAAAAATAAGTCTAAACCAATGTGGCTAAATAAACAGCTAGGTGAGGAAATGGAAAAGAAGAGGAAGATGTTTAGATTCTTGAAGTCAGAAGGGACGGTGGCATCATGTCAGAATTATAAGGAATGTAACAAAAGTTGCAAAAGGGCAATCAAATTAGCAAAAAAGGGAAAAAAGGACTGCAATAGAAAGTAAGATCAGCGCTAAAAAGTTATTTACGTACCTTTATGGCAAAAGGAAACTTGAAAAAAACCATAGTACCTCTAACAGGGACTTATCACTGTTTGAGATAAACTGCCTCTTAATCCAGCAGTGTGCTGGTTAATTGCTCACAGGCAATCAACCAGACTCCATCTGGCTGATTAGGACTCATGGAAAAAGCCTGAGGTGAGAGAGATTCCTTAGCTCATATTTGGACTGACATAAGGAGAAAGAGGACCCAGGAAAGCAGAGGCCTTGCCCTACAGCTGCAACAACAGTAACATATAAGATACTTTCTTGTTGGGCTTTTGTGTGTGTGTGTCTGTGTGTGTATATATAATGTGTGTGTATATATATAATGTATGTGTGTGTATATATAATGTATGTGTGTGTATATATAATGTATGTGTGTGTATATATAATGTATATGTGTGTGTATATATAATGTATATGTGTGTGTATATATAATGTATATGTGTGTGTATATATAATGTATATGTGTGTGTATATATAATGTATGTGTGTGTATATATAATGTATGTGTGCATATGTGAGTATATATATATATATATTGGAAACAGAAAAAAGCGCAATTCTGTATAGCTGTAAAAAATCAGGATAATTTTTTATAGGCAAGAAAAGCTTGGTTGCTGGACAAACAGATAAAAACAAACACAATGTATGCAATGAAACACTATATATAAAAACCCAACAAAGGATGGAATATATTGAGGAGAAAAAATAATAAACGTCTAACCAAAAAAATGTCCAGTAGATCTATTGTGAAGGAGTGGTAATTGCTGTGGGTGATATATCACTTGAATGCGTAACCAATGAAAGTAGCAACAAATTGGGAGTATAGGATAGCCGTTAAGTGGATCAGTGTGGGTAAACAAAGTTGCAGTATCAGGCTGATAGATGTCTTCTGTTAGATGGATACTGGATGTAAACAGATAAAGGCAGAGGGGGTAAAGGAACGTGTGTGTGTGTGTGTGTTTGTGTGTGTTTGTGTGTGTGTGGCACACAAGGCAGCAGGCACTCTGTAAACAATGAAGAGCTGGTGCTATGATGTAGTGCCTTGGTTTTTGTTACCTCAATATATTGTTATTTCAACTTGGCTGTGTGCTGTCTCTTCTTTCCGGATGAAGATCTGGTAATACCTCTTGTTTCAATATCGCATATGGGATAAGCATCAGCTCTTCATTGTTTACAGAGTGCCTGCTGCCTTGTTTCACCTTTATTACACCTATGAGTGGTGCACCTGCCATATATATTGATCTAACTCATACCATAGCCCAGGTTTTGAGTTGTGTTGGTACAGATGTAGTGCCTTGGTTTTTGGTAACTCATATAAATTGTTATTCAACTTGGCTGTGTGCTGTCTTCTTTCCGGATGAAGATCTGGTAATACTGTTTGTAGATATAATATATATATAGATATAATATAATATATATATACATATATAGATATATATATTATATATTATAATATATATATATAATTATTCGACAAATCACCAAAAAAAAAAATCCTACTCGCCACCTAGTACCACACGGTGTG
The DNA here is from genome assembly GCA_036426205.1 of Ascaphus truei. NCBI lineage: Eukaryota > Metazoa > Chordata > Amphibia > Anura > Ascaphidae > Ascaphus > Ascaphus truei. The sequence continues at coordinate 3,251 of WSYH01008573.1, read as the reverse complement.
CTGGACCAACAGGAGCTCGCCACGATGTTAAATCCACTCGCCCGGGGCGTGCAAATGTATAGGTTTGTCGAACACTATACATTTGCACGCCCCGAGCGAGTGGATTAACATCGTGGCGAGCAACCTGTTGGCCCAAGACAGCACACGTGTGGGTACTATGTGGTAAGGGGGCAAGGGTCCCAAAAAACAGTGCTCAATCTTGTTCAGAACTTCAGCGATAATAATGATCCTTCATTTGTTGGAGTCAGACCTATAACCATAACTAAGTATTGGACCCAGTGCTTTTTACATGAATCTATCCATGACAAATAACATGAATGAGGGTAACGTACATTACTTTGTAGGATTGCGCCTACATGACCCTGTGTTTGCTGCACTGTTACCGGTCATCCAGTCTCAATAGAGGGAGAAATACAATACTCACATATGGCTGTTCTCCTTGATGCGTGCATCCACGCTCGGTGTGCAATGTAACAATGGAAGAGATCCGAAGATACCAGCGGTGCACAGCTTGTAGAAATGGGAGACCAGCAGGTGTGGATTAAAAATAAAAATTTATTGAGAAACATTTGATTTGGGGGACACACTCTGACGCGTTTCGGACCTGCGTGGTCCTTAATCATAGAGCTGATTCGCGTCTCCATTTCCCCCTGTCTTATAGTGTAAACCCCTCCCCCTTGCGTCATCGCGTTGTGTGTTTTGGCGCGAAAATCGCCGGTGCAAAGCGATTAATGGTCTATGCCTATCAGCTGTATGTGCGCGCGTGTTGGAGGGTGTCGTGCATACTAATTAGCCATGCGCTATACCCCTCTATCAACACACGCTGTCAGGTTGCTAAGTGACCGCAGTAAACATTGCCTACGTCATGGCGCTGCGTGTATCAGCGCAACCACGATCAGTGATGGTATATTCCTATCTGATGGCTGCTCGTGTAAATCCTGATCTACCCACATCACTCTATTGTTATAATGTTACAGAGAAATGACATGACATAGGGTAACCCCATGCGTGGACGGACACTGGGGGGGGGGGGGGCGCGACGCAGGCGACACACAAGAAATAGACAAGGGGGAGAAAACCTTAGAAAGAAAGATCATTCGTGAAATACACCCAATACGTCAGTCAAAATGAATACATATCAAACAAAACAATAAACAATAATTCATAAGAGTAAAAAACACTAAATTGCGAATCTTATATCCGCCGTGGAGGTACTCAGGTACCATGTGATATCATATCATATGATAAAGACCTACATTCTTAGCATTGAAATTACTATCATCATACGAATTATAATTAACTCTTTATCCTTCCTGTACTCTGAGTATTGGACTAGTTTCTGCTCATTAAGATATATATATTTGCGCGCACATACAGCTGATAGGCATAGACCATTAATCGCTTTGCACCGGCGATTTTCGCGCCAAAACACACAACACACAACGCGATGACGCAAGGGGGAGGGGTTTACACTATAAGACAGGGGGAAATGGAGACGCAAATCAGCTCTATGATTAAGGACCACGCAGGTCCGAAACGCGTCAGAGTGTGTCCCCCAAACCAAATGTTTTCTCAATAAATTTTTATTTTTAATCCACACCTTGCTAGTCTCCCATTTCTACAAGCTGTGCACCGCTGGAATCTTCGGATCTCTTCCATTGTCACGTGTGGTACTAGGTGGCGAGTAGATTTTTTTGGTGATATATTTATATCGTACAGGCACCTACACTACGTGTTCCTACAGGAGTGCCTACTGCTTCGTTTGAATATGTACATATGTATGTGTAGTGAAACGAAGCAGTAGGCACACATGTAGTGTACTGTCCCGGCTAAGCTCAGTCTAAAGCTGGCCGGGATCGTAGCGGGCTAGCCGAGGGTCCGTTCTCCGTTTAAAAACAGAGTTTCCCGCGCGGCGGCCGCTTCAATAGATAAGCGCTAATGGCGCTTACTATTGAAAGCGCCGGAGGCGCGGGAAAACCGGCCGAAACCGGCCCGGTTTCGGACGGAGACAGCCCGCGCTATTTTAAAACTGTGGTGGCGGCCGCATTAGAGTCAGCTCGGCCGACACTGTAGGTGCCTGTCCCATATAAATAATATACTGTATGTATACGATACCGTTCCAAAGTCAGGTAATAAGAGACAGCACTCAAGCGTAGTTTGGTAACAGGTGTATTCAGTGAACAAGGGATTACATCAAAGACCAACGTTTCGTTCCCCCAAAAACAGGGGGAGGGGGAATATACACACACACACACACACAGATATCGTACAGTGTAATACAACAACCAATAGCCACCAAGCAATGAAACTATAAAAGTTGCTTATGTAAGCCTAGTTGTTTACTCGCGTCATGGGGCTGGTAGGTGTGTGAGGCGCTCGTGGCAATGCGTTCCTAGTAACCACACGGGAAGCAGGAGTGGTGCTTCAGTTTGTAGTCGGGGTGCAGCCGTCCGCTGGTTGCCATGGGGATGGCCCCGGCGCGTGCACAGACACATAGAGCCCAGCGATGTGCATAGTGTGCTGTTTGTCCATGGCCAATGCATACGTAACAATGACCTACCAACGAAGTTACAGAACGTAAAACATATTAACAACCAATATCTCAATCAATTATCAATCAATGATCACTTTCAAGCAAGTCTCCCTAAAGGAAACAACTTAATTTAAAGTCTTGGTCCTAAGTTCATGAATAGTTTGGGCTTCAAGTTTCTGTCCGTCCCCCCACGAGGAGAGGTGCCAGCCTGCAAGATGGGCATGCGATGCATGGTGGCAAGGATGTGCTTGTTTCTTGAAGTGTCGTGCCACTGGTTGGTGCTTGAGGTCATCATCGTTCTCCGTACTTGCCAGAGCTTTCCTGATCGCACATCTGTGAATGCTGATGCGTTCCTTCAGCATTCTCATTGTTTTTCCAATTATAGTAGAGGCCACAGGGGCATTAGATAAAGTACAACACGTACTTTGACTCACATTTCATATATTGTCTAATCTTTATGAACTTCCCATTCTGTAAGAACTGGCAATTTGAGCAGCTGTGACAGCTATAAACCCCTAGTTTCCGCGAAAGCCACGTTGAGCTAGGCATGTACTTATTGACTGGATCTGAGTGGGTGAGTAGGTTACCCAAGCTTCTGCCTCTCTGGTAACAAACGAGGGGGGGAGCAGCAAAGTCTTTCCCAATCCTCTGGTCATTGGCCAATATATGTGATACAAACAAAATTATCAATAGTGGCGCTCTAGAATAACCAAATAAA
>WSYH01008572.1:0-28745 GCA_036426205.1 Ascaphus truei | reverse complement strand
GCTGTGCCTCCCCATCTCTCTCTCTGTGCTGTGTCTCCCCATCTCTCTCCTCTGTGCTGTGCCTCCCCATCTCTCTCCTCCGTGCTGTACCTCCCCATCTCTCTTCTCAGTGCTGTACCTCCCCATCTCTCGCTTCTGTGCTGTTTCTCCCCATCAATCACATCAGTGCTGTGCCTCCCCAACTCTCCTCTGTGCTGTGCCTCCCAACCTCTCTCCCCAGTGCTGTGCCTCCCCGAGGATGAAGTTGGGGAGGCACAGCACTGATGTGATTGGATGGGAGAAACAGCACAGAAGCGAGAGATGGGGAGGTACAGCACTGAGAAGAGAGATGGGGAGGTACAGCACGAGGAGAGAGAGGGAGGCACAGCACAGAGGAGAGAGATGGGGAGACACAGCACAGAGAGAGAGAGAGGGGAAGGCACAGCATTGAGGAGAAGAGGGGAGGCACAGCATTAAGGATGAAGATGGGGAGGCACAGCATTGTGGAGAGAGATGGGGAGGCGCAGCACTGAGGAGAAGATGGGGAGGCCACAGCACAGAGCGAGAGATGGGAGGCACAACACCAGAGAGAGAGATGGGGACACAGCACAGAGGAGAGATGGGGAGGCACAGCATGGAGGAGAGAGATGGGGAGGCACAGCACAGAGGGAGAGATGGGGAGGCACAGCACTGGGGAGAGAGGTTGGGAGGCACAGCACAGAGGAGAGAGATGGGGAGGCACAGCACTGGGGAGAGAGGTTGGGAGGCACAGCACAGGCGAAGAGATGGGGAGGCACAGCACTGGGGAGAGAGGTTGGGAGGCACAGCACAGAGGAGAGATGGGGAGGCACAGCACTGGGGAGAGAGGTTGGGAGGCACAGCACAGAGAGAGAGAGATGGGGAGGCACAGCACTGATGTGATTGATGGGAAGAAACAGCACAGAAGCGAGAGATGGGGAGGCATAGCACTGGAGGAGAGAGATGGGGAGGCATAGCATTGGGGAGAGAGATGGGGAGGCATAGCACTGGGAGAGAGGGAGGCATAGCAACTGGGAGAGAGATGGGGAGGCAATAGCACTGGGGAGAGAGATGGGAGGCATAGCATACGGAGTAGAGAGATGTGGAGGATAGCATGGGAGGAGATGGGGAGGCATAGCACTGGGGAGAGAGATGGGGAGGCATAGCACTGGGGAGAGAGATGGGGAGGCATAGTCACTGGAGGAGAGGGAGATGACTGGGAAAGAGGAAGGCATAGCACTGAGAAAGAGAAGATGGAGGCGCAGCACAGAGGAGAGAGATGGGGAGGTACAGCTCTGATATTGATGGAGGAGAAATAGCACAGAGCAGAGAAAGATGGGGAGGGACAGCATGGAGGAGATGGGAGGTACATAGCACTGAGGAGGGAGGGTGGAGGAGGCGCGCGCAGAGGAGAGAGATGGGGAGGCACAGCACGAAGGAGAGAGATGGGAGCACAGCATGGAGTCAGAGATGGAGAATGGAGAAGAGAGGGGAGGCACAGCATGAGAGAGGGAGGACGAAGAGATAGGAGATGGGGAGGCACAGCAATGGAGGAGAGAGAGATGGGGAGGCACAGCACATGGAGGAGAGAGATGGGGAGGCCCCATGGAGAGAGCAATGTATGGGGAGAGAGATGGGGAGGCACAGCAGTGGAGGAGAGAGATGGGAGAAAGCACAGCATGGAGGAAGGGATGGGAGGACGCGGAGCATGATAGATATGGAGTTAAAGGTATATGGTGAAAGATGGAAAAGAGGAAAATAAAATATGGAGGGGAAAGAGAGTAATGAAAAATGGAAAGTAATGGAGAAAATGTTGAGAGAGAGAAAGAGAAATCGGTATAAAGAAAGTAAGGTTAGAAAGAAGGAATCACATGGTGATTAAGGAATGGAAAACAAAGGGCTAACATCTGTGTTTGTAATTATCTGTGTGAGTTTATAAAGCAGTAAAAAGTATATAAGGAATGAAGACAAACATGTTTTAATAACAAGCTGCAGCTTCATGCTGCTCCATCATATCACAACTCCCCCGGTCTACACCTAGGGATCGTCTCTAAATTCCATATATTAATAACTGGTCAGTATACAGTACAGTCCCGCTATTATATAATAATCATCTATCTATCAATCCATCCATCCATAAATCACACTCACGATACCGAAGGGGCACAACTAGTTTGTCTAGTGCGTTTACCCTCTTCTCTGGCACGGGAAGATGGTTTCACTTGTATGAGATGGTGCCTATCTCACTATGCCTCAGGCACCAGACATTAGATTCTGGATTAACGAGCATGATTCACAATGCTCATACATTATACTATGTACAGGGCTGCTCACATCGCCATATGCAAAAATATGTGTCTGTCTGTTTATCTATCTTTTATACAGTATGTGCATTTTTAATCCACTTGAACCTCAGAAGAGAAACTGAAGTCATGGGCATCTTACGAAGAACAAGTTTACAAAAAGAGATTAAGGGTTTATTTAATATTTGCCAAAGTGGCTGATCGGGGCTGTTTCAGGCGAAGTCATCATTTTCGTCGGGAATTTTGCTGAAAACAGCCCAACTGGCTGCTTCGGAAGCTATATAAAGAAACCCCTCAGAATTATAGACTAGGTCCTTGAGGTGTTTGTATATAGTTTTACACTGATGCATCGGGCCTTTTCCTTCACTGAGTCTCCTAGTTTCAGAGTAGTCTCATTTGTTGTGTGCTCGTTTTTTGTAGGTTTTATATATTTTATTGGACAAAAACAAAAATATAGCTGGATGCTTCTACGCATGACATATTGATATATCAAATATCATAAGAGATTGCATTCAAGAAGATGAATTTAAAATGTGTGCTACAATGTAATACTTAGTATCACAGACCAACAACACAATACAGGTTTTAGAGCGGGGAATAACGTCTATGCTTCCTAAATCTTAATCCTAAATTCCTCTGTTAATCGGGGCAAATAATAGGACATTACCTAAAACAGGAAACAGCTTATTCACTAAGGGAAATCTCATAGTACAGATTAATGTTCACTTTTCAGGATACCGGCGATTTATCAGGAACATTATTTACGTCTTCACGTTCTTCTGATCCAGACAGAGAAAGAGACAGAGATAACTTCTCTCTCACCTATTTCAGATACTGGTTGGGAGTAAGCGCCAGAGTTATGTACATGTGATTTAAATAACAATCGTTACTTCCCAGCGTTAACCTTAATAGGGCTAGATGATTACAGGAGGAATTTCAGTGCTTGCATTCCTTACCATGACTGTTACAAATAAATAGCAGTGTTTACAGGCATTAAGTGTTGGCATTGTAAAAAACACCTAGTTTTCAGCTGCAGGCTTGCTCACCTTTTCGCAGTATCTGTGTCGCACCGTTTATTGCTAATTTACAGCGGCTCCATGCAAGTTGATAGTCGCCAGTATAACATTGTGATAAGAGTGTTCCAACATGCCAACTACAATAACGTTGCTCACCAACGGAATCTGTATTCGTTTAAAACTCTGTGACTTGATAATTTGCACATATAGCGGTATGTTCTTATATAACTAAAATATATTGAAAAGTGTGGGAAAGAGAACTTGATCTCTGTAAACAAATATATGTTAAATTAAAAATAATGACTGTACAGTTGCCTTCAAACCCCATATTTATTACAAGATTATAAAAGGACTAGTTGTAAGATACAGGTGTTATGGTCCCACATCACAGCAGCACAGCTCTGTATACGGGCTATTCCTCATTCAACAAATCCACTTGCAATCATCTTAAAATCTGGCATCCCGTTAGGTTGCATCATTCGCTCCAGAATAACTGTTATTGTAATAGATGAACTGGAACAAGCGTGGGCTCCCCCACAGACCACTCCTTGTCAGCATGCCGGTGTTCGGCATCAGGTTGTTCACTGAAATGGAATGAAGTACAAAGTCTGGTTCTTTTCCCCCAAAGCAACCTGACCAAGAACATACAGTGACTGATGGTCGTGCTGCTGAGCCTGGAACCACGACTGCGTTGCTTTCGTAAGCCACTCGGGAACTACCCAAAGAATCACAATGGCAATATGTAACCTGTAGATGTAAACGTTGCTGTTCATACGATATATACTTCCAACATGGGTCAACTTATTTTGTCACAGGAGCTTTTAACCTGCAGGCAGCAAGCTAAATACAATAAATACTCGCGTGTCTTCAGTGTTATCCAAAATCCTTCGATTAACTGAGTATGTATATTGTATATAATATAAGTATCTAGTTTTATGTTTTTCACCATGTGTCAGAACGGTGAGAAGTTTTCAACCATTCGTGTCAATCAGAGATTCAAAGGTCATTGCCAGGCCATGACAAAATAAATGTTTCCATGGTGGGCTGAAAGATGAGAGTGCTATGGGGTGATGGGTGGGGGTTGGGTGGCAGTGTCAGGACCAATGATCATGGGGTTTTTCCCACAGGAAGCACTCTCTTGAGACAGGGAGGTGGTGGGCTAAGGCCTGTGTTTGTCTGTTTAATCAATTTAAATCAATTTTAGAGCTTCAGTGGAATTTTCCACCAGCCAAAAGTGTCTCTAGAGTCTGAAGTAAGTGAACCAGGTAATCATGTCAAAGGCCTTTTCTGCATCCAAACTTAGGACTCAGGCCGGCTCGTGGTCAGCTGGGGCCACCAACGATCCATCATCAGATTCCCCATAGTATTGAATTGCAGACAGAAGTTTGCATATATTGTGACCGAGTGACTTCCTTTAGCGAACCAGTCTGCTCAGGGTGTACCACTCGGGCAGGCATTTAATTGGTTTGTCAAGAATTTATGGGAATATTTTATCATCTAAGTTGAGAAGGGAGATTGGGTGATAAAATGCTGTGTCCTCAGGGCAACTATCTTTTTGTGGGATCACTTGATCACCACTGACCCGAACATATGGGGCTGTCCTCCTGAGGTCTTATTCGATTATAACCGCTACCAGGTGAGGGGTATTTCTGTAGCCATTTGATTGTAATATTATGCAGAGTACCCATCTGGTCCCAGGGCTTTGAGTGTTTTAAGGTGTTAATAGTTCTGGAGATTTATGTGAGGTAATGAAAAGGTAAAATGTCGGGAATTCTCTGAAAAGCGGGATGCCTCAGGTCTTTCCAAATTATCCTGCTTGCTTCTGGTCAATATTTGGAGTGGTATGTTGTATAAGTTTCCATAAGAAGGCTTGCAATATAGCCGCTTCTTATGGGAACCGTGTGTCTGATTTACCTAGTGTATCCTTCAGGGCCGCAATCAAAGCAGTTATATTGGTAATTGTACCTAACCCAACGTTTTCCCTGCTTTATTCCCCATATCAAAGAAATATCGTAAACCTGTGCATTGTTATAGGTTGGCTCAACTCTTCAAGCTCTTTCTCGCGTATTAGGACTAATCTAATTACCCATTTCCTTCCTTGAGAGAGATATTCCTCTATTGGTGACGTTTGAACTTTAGTATACTTAAAAAAATGGAACGAGCTTATTCTAAATATTGGTAAATAGATTTACTTTTGCTTTAGTTCGCTGTATAAACATATGATATAATGTCACCTCTTGAAGCACTGTTAGCAGTGTTCCGAAAACAAGAAACGGATCACCCATGTGTTCTACATTCTTTTCTTTAACTGCCCCATGTTAATTCTTGCACTAAAGGAGCATGCGTTCCAGAACCTAGCATGAAACTACGCAAGTCTTCGGAGGGAAGGACCATTTGCTCGAGACATTAGGTCCGGGTTCAGTTGTAATCGGAGATCAACTGGGAGAACGTCTAAACAGTGTATAGTGATTAAATTGGAATTGAGGCGCAAACAACTCAAATGTGTGACCGATTACAGTGCAAACATTCGTGCCATATACCATAGTGTGACAATAATTAAATCTCAAATAAGTTACTACCCGCTCCAAACCCTTTGGTGGGGAAACCTGTTTCACGGGTTCACAATATGTCTGTTAGATCTCATAACAGTCGCAGGAGGGAGAGCATAGTAGAGGAAAAAGAAAAGAAAAACAGTGCAACATAAGTGTTAGGATGTTAATAAAGGGTGAGATTGATCGAAAGTCTGCAGTCAAACGATCACTACATTTTAGATCAAACAAGTAGTCAATAATGGCCACCAACGAAAAGGTGTAGACACCACCTCAACGATCTCCAAGATTTTGTGCTTTTTGAGGAATTAAGATCAGAGCAACTTCCAATTTTCTGTGCATTCTTTAGATTGTAAGATATGGGGAGGTCAATCTACCAAAAATTAGATTTCCACTACATTAAATCTCCCCCCCCCTCGAAAATAATTGTGATCAGTGGCTAGGATACTTAGTTTACCCAAAGAGAGTGAATAAAGACGGTATCATACGTTTGGTGCATATTTTTTTAAATTTGTCAGGCAATTCTGATACCCCTCAATTACCTGGATGATTTAATCTGGCCCTGCGGTTAGGGTACTCTGATTATCCATTTCAAAGAAACCCTTTTCCAATGAGATCGTAACCTTCTCTTGTTGCATGTTATAGTGGAGAAAAAGTATGGACTGGACCAAGCATTTGTTTCATTTTTCCATGTTCTTCAGGTCAGGTGGGTCTGTCTTGTAGAATGGCTATCCTGTATCCTACCCGTTCCGATAAGAGATTTGACACATTTTAAGCATTTGTAAACAGGTGGTGAGTGCTGACATTAACCCTGTTGGGTGCCGTTTAGACATATTTATATTGTCCTGAGCGGGAACTCCAGCGGGCCCCATGATGTTAGTAGTTAGGTCAATAACTGATAAGGCTGTTTTGTGGGAGATGAGGCAGAACCTCGATCTATTCACTAAGCGTAACAGGAGGAGGCCGTTTCCTCCCCGATCCTCAGGACGGAGCAATCCGTCATCGGAAAAGTGCCGGAGGGGTCTGCAGGTCTCTGGGTCTTAAAGGTTTAAAATAAGGTAACAGGTAAAAACAAGTATACTACACTTTGTCTTAAAAAATAAGTGAAGAAGTAGGAACCTGAATTTTTAATGACTCATGTTAAGCATATGACAAATCTACATCCTCTTTGTGACAGTCGGGATTGTAGTGGGGGGGTATGTACTATGAGTCACAGAGATTTTTAAAATAAATGCAGCATCTCTAGTTCCAACAAACATCCTGACATTTATGTCATCGCCAAATGCGATATGATTTTCACCAACATTTAAAAATCTCAATTATTTTTTATTACTAATGGAAACTGGTTTAACCATTGTTGGTTGACAATTTGTATTTTAGTGTGGCCATGGAAACCCCTATAACACACACCCTAAATATCAGTAGCTTAAGTGAATGGGGAAAAGGGTAATCATTTAATGAACATGAAATGTGAAAAACTTCAGAGGTCATGGCCAATAAGTTATTTAAACAGGTGCACCTAGTGAGACAACTCTGGGCCGAATGGGCAGTATGGGACCTTATGGTCAGGGTACAATAAGGATCCCTGGTAAACTGGACAGTCTCTCGTTTTTGCAAGCATCACGTATCCCACAATGTCCCTGAAATTGTTGTTAAAATGTCGACAGTTTTGCGACTGCAAAGGGAGAAAGGTGGCGTGTGCAGAGGAGTGGCAGGGCGGAGGGCTGCTCCCAGCGGCCCAAGCCCAGGAAGTCAGTCGACGACTTCTGTGTCTGCTGCCATGCCCAGGTTTCACTTCCCTACTCATTCCCACAGTGACAGAAGAAGGGAAGAAGAATGTTTATAGAATAGCACCACTTAGTAATTGGGCCGATGTCCATAATGCCCTTTTAAGCCGTAAGTGTAATTGTCAAATACCATGGCATCCTATGTTAGATATATCTCTCTTATGTGTGTGGTAATCCACAAAATGGCACTTTGTCCTTCCTGATATTGCGATTAATAATGATGAACCAAATCCAGTGGTTTGATTGTCATTGTCAGGGCAGAGGAGGGAAAATGGTTACACGTATGAAGCACAAGTGCAGACATGTTGTATTCTCAAAGCGGTTTTGTAAATCAAAAATAATTCTTAAAAACACTACTTGGGTTTATTTTAGATATTTTCAGTACATTAACATAAGGTTAGCTCCTTTTCAGCAAAAGAATTTTATATTTTAAGGAAATAAAAACAATGCTTCTCATTCAAACAAACAAGTTGATTTATACAGTGCCCCACCAATCATCGCAAGTCGAACCTTCACCTCAGCTTAGCAGCAGGCCGTCAGAACACTTACCTCTAGCTTGCAGCATAATCAGAACCTAACCTCTCACTTAAGCACGTCCAGAACCTTACTTCAGCTTAGCAGCACTGTCAAGAACCTTCTCTAGGCTTACAGCATCAACTTACTTCTAGCTTAGCCACACTTCAAGACCTTACCTCTAGCTTAGCGCAAGTCAGAACCTACTCTATACTTAGCAGCACGTCAGAACCTTACCATAGCTAGCAGCAAGTCAGAACCTTACACTCTAGCTTAGGCAGCACTCAGAACCTTAACCTCTAGCTTAGCAGCACGGTCAGTAACCTTACTTCTAGCTTAGCAGGCACGTCAGAACCGATCTAAGACCGTCAGATATTGCTTAGACAGCAACGTCAGAACCTTACCTCTAGCTTATGCAGCACTGATCCAACTCGTAGAGCCGTCACCGTTACTCTAGCCATTAGCACATCTCAGAACCTTACCTCTAGCTTAGCAGCAAGTCAGACACCTTATACTTCTATCTAGCGCACGTCGACCTACTAACCGACGCATTACCTTATCATCTTAGCAGCAGATCAGAACCTTCCTCTAGTTGCAGCAGCGAACCACTCTAGATCACACGTAGAACCTTATTTAGCTTAGCAGCACTTCAAACGCTTACCTCTAGTTTTAGCAGCACAGTCAGAACCTTATTCTAGCTTAGCAGCATGTCAGAACACTTACCTCTAGCTTCACAGCAATACAGAACCTTAACCTATCTACAATCAGCCTTCTAAATCTGGACAGCACGTCAGAAACCTTTACTATAGCTTAGCAGCATGTCCGAACCTTAACCTTAGCTTAGCAAGCAGATCAGAACCTACCTCTAGCTGGCAGCAGCTCATAACTTACTTCCCTAGCAGCTTAGTCCAGGACTAACCGCTCAAGAGAGCACTCAGAATTACTTCCAGCTTGACAACAGCAAGTCAGAACCTTACTCTATAGCACGCAGTCAGAACCTCCCCTCTACTTACAGCACAGTCAGAACTTACCTATACTCTCGCAGCAAAGTCAAAACTGACCTTATAGCAGCAGTCAGTCTTATTCCTATAGCACAAGTAGAACACTTACCTCTAGCTTAGCAGATCGTCGAACTACTCTAGACATCCTTGACCTCTAGCTTAGCAGCAGTCGAACCTTACCTCTGCTTAGCCAAGTCAGAGAACCTTACTCTAGCTTAGCACCGTCAGAAAACCTTACATATCTTAGCAGGCAAGTAAGAAATTACCTCGCTTAAGCAGCAACTTCGTCATTACAGTCGACCTTACTCCGTTTAGCAGCAAACATTGCGAATCAGAACTTACCTCTAGCTTTAGCAGCACGTCAGTAACTTACCTCTAGGTTTACGCATCACGTCAGAATCTTACCTACCTTCAGTTTTAGCAGCAACGTTCATGAACCTTACTCTAGTTAGCAGCAAATAGAACCATACTTCTAGCACTAGCAGCAAGCCAGAACCTTACCGTTAGCTTAGACATCAAGTCAGAACCTTACCTCTAGCTTAGACAGCAGTCCAGAACCTTACCTCTCTTAGCAGACGTCAGAACCTTACTTCTAGCTTTAGGGCGCACGTCAGACCCTGTACCTCTAGTTTAGCAGCCAAAGTCAGAACACTACCTCTAGTTTAGCAGCAAGTCAGAACCTTACCTCTAGCTTAGCAGCACGTCAAGAACCTTACCTCTAGCAGCTTAACTTATCGCTTAGCAGCCGTCAGAACCTTACCTCTGTTGCATCACATAACTAGCATTCGTAGACCTGCCTCTAATACAGCAAACGTCAGAACCTACTCTCTACTTAGAGAGCAGACGTCAGAACCGATACCTCTAGTTTACCAGCAACGTATAACCATTAACTCATATCTAGCAGCACGTAAAAACCTTACCTCTAGCTTAGCGACGTTCAGAACATACCACGCTAGAACGTTACCAACCGACTCTGTTTAGCAGAAAGTCAGACTTTACTCTAGGTTTAGCAGCACTGTCAGACACGTTTACTTCTAGACTTGCAGAAGTTGAACCTTAGAAAGATCCTCAACATTCACATTGCCTCTAACTCATTGAGCACATAGTGGGTTAGTGTTTGAATGAGTATAATACAATGAATGATGTCCTGTTACAACAATGTTCATTACTAACATAGTAACTCCTAATAGAATGAACTGACAGTAGCCACTACACGTTCCTGTATTTGTTGAAGTTGCTATCCCAGAGATGATGTTCGTCAAACAACCCATTTAATACATCACAAAAACTTCAGCTTCTTCACATTTATGTGAAAATGGCTTTTGAAACAGTGAGGCAGCTGCCAAGAAACTCACTCTCCTTCGCTCCAGAGAACAGAGAAAGGAAAAGGAAAAAATATATTCCCTCGATGGATGCCACAAGGTAGAATGTCTTTCATTATCACCCTTGGTCAATGGCACTGGGTAATGTTCATTGTGCATGCATAGTTAAAATTACTATTTACCTTCAGTGCCTTTGATAAGTCGTATCTGCTCCCTCTTCCAACCATGCAGCACACAACTGTGAAACCCTATGCCTATATTCTTATAAGGTGATACCTGTTTCTGAATAAGAAAGCCTATTCTTCCTCTCTGGTGGTTTTAAGGGCCATTGTTCATTACTGGAACTGCGCTGTTTATTTTCTCCCCTGCTGTGTGTTTATATGGCTATAGTGACTTCTGTGCTACACATTACAAACTCTCACTAGTGAAATTTCTGCTGCATATCTATAGCAATATTAAAGAGTGCATTATGAATTTTTGACATCTAATAGTTGTACCCCCATATTAACAGTTCAAACTCACAGGGAAAGGAGGAGTCCTTCTGAAATGTTAAATCCATGCCCTGTTCCTTTCATTATATTCTTAAATGTAGGTGTGTGATTATTTTGACTCTGATTAAATTGATGAAGCTCATGTGTCTGGCAAGTGAGTATAATTTTTTTGACATTTCTCACGCTATTTTTATTAAAATTGCTTGCACTGTTTTTCCATAAGTTAGTGTTAAATCCGGGTTAATTGTGCATGTCCTTGTATATTTCCCATTGTGATTTCACATTGATATGTTAGACTTTGTATGTTGATGGAGCTGTTTTTGCTATGTGACACAAGTGTGTTGAAAAACATAACTTACCATTACATTTGCACCTTGATGAATGAGCTGATCCGCACCAACAGCTACTTCCATTTATTTTAATTTGATTTTCACCTATCGTATAATTCATTGTACAATCCTTAGTTTTTTCTATCTTTGGAGAATTATGAAGTAAAAACAGTTTTAATTACTGTTATATGAAGACAGGAGAATTAAGGAAAAAACAAACTGGGTACTACACAAAGAATGGCATCAGGTCACTGAATTCGTGCGTTGTTTCATCTTTTTTGCTCTGATTCACAGCGACGTTTGATTGCTGACCTGGCATTATGTCCTCAGTTACTTTTGTTTTCAATACTGACCTCTGACAAACAAAGGTGTAAAATTTTTGTGGTTTATGCGCAATTCCCCCACCCTGGGGAGATGTTGACTACGGCCGTCTTGTGGTATGGTGTCATATACCTGGTGGCCAACAGGAGGCTGAGCCTCCGCTGCGGGGAACACTTGGGTTGTATATCGGAATGATGCTCGGTTAGCGCCCCCCCCCGTCCACCTGTAGCGGGATTCTATGTGTTGTTTAATGACTGTCAAGGAACACATAGAAATATTACACACGTGGTTAACGGAATATTTTTAACCACACACACTAATATAGGAACAGGGCCTTGACCAACCAGGCCTCGCCAAGGCGTGTACTCCCAAAGTACCTGGAGAACGTGGGTCTTGTCTCACCCCTTTGTTCTAAAGCCTCTCCCACCTTATCCTTCTCACTATTCATGGCCCCCACCTCTGGAATGCCCTTCCCCACAATACCGCTAGCACCCTCTCTATCCACCGTAGACCACCTAAGACTACCCCTGCACAAGAAGCATATGAGTAGCCCCATGGCTTAATTACTATACTACAACATAATCTGTCCCCTGCCAAACGTGACTTAACCTGAAACTCCCTCCTACTGCTCTAGTATGTTTCTTCCACCAATTAGATTGTAACTCCCCCGAGCAGGGACTCTCTTCCGAAATTTACTTAATGTGGTGAAGCATTTATTCCCTTGATCTGTTATTGTTTTATTTATTCATTATAATGATGTCAGGTGTAGTACTGAATGTGAAGCGCATGTACCATAAGAGCGCTAGATAAATAAAGACAAACATACATCATACATACATACAAGGTGGATGTGTTGTCCTTAGTTGTTACCTCCGGTGTGTCCACACACGACGCGTGAGCCTGTACTGATGATGGGATGCCACGTATCCGTTCTCCGTAATCTGCGACGCCTCTGCCTCTACATTGAGTGGTGTCAACAGCCGCCTGGACGAGTGATTAACAGAAGAGTTTACCTTCTGGAGAATGGTGGTCGGGCCCAAACCACTGGATGCCAGATGCAGCCGACGTTACCTGGGTGTCCCTCATATTGGCTACAGGGGCAAGAGTCCAGTATCTAAGGTCCCGTTCCTGTCCGCAACCCCAAGCTCTGAGGGGAAGTCGGGCCTAGCTGCGGCCTAATATGGGGGTTGTGCTGGCCTAGTGCGGTGCCACAGAACCGACCTCACACACAAACTACCCCTTCCTTGTCCAGGTACCAACTGGCGTGGCTGAAGTTGGCAACATTTATCAATTGCAGGGGCAAGGATTGCAGCAGCCCTATGGCTGATCTTAGGGTTGCAGGGGTCGTTTTCACCCCGGACAGGCCGGAAATTCCGAATCTGTCCAGTATAAAATTGGAGGGTAATCCGGCAATGATTGTGGTATTACCATGTTACGGTGGCGGAGACAGTGGCAGAGCCAAGCGCAGACAAGTGCAAGAGGGCGGGCGGAAGGCAGTGAGAGGGCTGGCGGCAAACAAGCTCTAGCGGCTGGTGCTGAGAGGGCGGCGGAGGCAGTGAGAGGCGGGCCGGTGACGTGGCCAGGCAGAGCACGGGGAGAAGCTGGTGTGCTGTCCCTGATTGGACGGAGAGCACACCATACCAGTGGACCAGCGGGGGTGGAGCCATACCCTTGCGGCCCAGAGACAGTTCCATGCTGTTTGTATCCTGCCAGAGATAGGTCGTCGCAAGTTCATGTGGGGTGGTGGGGGTAAGTTTTAAATTAGGTGTGGGTATTTTATTTGTGTGGTGGGGTGATAATTTTATATGTATATGGGTGGTGGGGGATACTTTTATATGTATATGGGGGGTGGGGGTCTCGTTTCCTAGTACTCTGGGTTGGTGGGGCTCCCTGGTCCGGGTTATTAGGTCTCTTTCTATGTACTCTAGGGTGTGGGGGATATCTATTTACTCTCGTGGGGGTTAGGTGGGGTTATATTTATACTGTATCTTTGGGTGTGGTGTATGTTTTTCTGACTTCATGGGGGTGTGGGGGTATTTCTCTATTCGTCCTTGGGGGTGTTATTCTCTTTAACTTTGTTCCGTACTTTGGTGACTTACGCCCCTGTGCACCACCTGGCTGATCTGCTCCCTGTTTCCCAGCCCCTTTGCCTGATGGGGCTTGTATTAGTTCCCCCCGGACGCCTCCCCGTTCCAATACGCTACCTCCGTTCCATACCACCTTCTGACCTTTGCGGCATCCTTGCGCATGCGGCAATGGAATCAAGATGTGGCGCCCTCAGAGGGGGCAGCCGGAGCCTCTTGCTCGCCGCTCGCCTGCTCCATAACTCCCCTGCAGTTGCCGCCCACAAACTGTTCCTGTCCTGCCACTGTCGCGCGACCGCTGCAGAGAGGTACGGGGACTTGGCGCTCCACAGCAGGGGACACTGCATCTATGTTGTTTCTGATAAAAGATATTGAGCACTTCCACTGTGGAGATATAGGGGAACCTGCTGTAGCCGCAGTGAAGTAATGATTTAACGGTTCTTTGGGTGTAAACCTTATAAGATAATGGGAGGAAAGAACCCATGGTACACGCGTTTCACACTCTGGGGATAGTGTGAATTAAAAAATAATCTTTATGAATCACAACTGTATAAAAATATTGATCGAACGACGTACTGAAGGTGAGTTGATCCTAAAAAGATCCAATTGGCTCCGATCAATTGATAATGTTGTGCCGATAATTTTAATAACCACACTGGTATAGTCAACCAACATTGTTCCTCATCTGACCTGTCCGATTCGATCACTCTTTTATCCATGTTGTTATTAATACAGATTATGTTTTTAATTCATTTCACTCATCCCCATAGTGTGAACCTGAGTGGCTACATTGGGTTCTTTTCTCTCCCATATTCCACTTCCACTGTGAGGCGAAATATGCGCTAAACTAAATCTTGAGCAATCTTATATTCTGAAACAAACAGTACAAATGGAAGAGAATGTGTTTGCATGGCTTAGTGCTTTGGCGGTTTTTTGCAACTCCACAGGTGTGGTCCTCGGGCTGAGTTGTTAAGTGCAACGCTTAGGTCAATCGCTTCATTCTCATTCATTCCATAGGGCTGGTCTTACGTGTGTAGCAGACTGATTGGATTTCCGTGTTAAAAGAGTATACCGTAGTCAATGTCAGAATCAAAATGAATGTAAATATGGATAGAATCAATGAGAAATAAATCAAAAGGGGAAAATCACTCAGTATATACAAATACTGTCACAATGCACGAACATGAAATTAAATTGTAAAGTGAAGTAAAATCATCTATCCAATTATGCCACGATTACAGCAGCTGTACCGGGCCAGCCACTTGCGCACGACCGTGCTGCAAAACTCTGAAGAATGAAGATGCACACTATTTTCGTTTTTTTTCCGCATGACGGCCGCGTCATTTGCGCGGTTCAGATCAGTCGAATGAGGGCCAACCGCAGGTGATTCACAGTCACAACCGCCCCCATCAGAGCAAAGGTCCTCGGGTCCTAGGAGGGCGACAAGCGTGCCGCGTTTCCTGTGCGGTCTGTGCGCGCCTGCACTATAAACGCGAAGCCTTGGAAGGTTTATGCTGTTTTACAGTGGGTTAGGGTATCTATATCCTCTTGTCAGCATTATATGTATATATATCAATCCAGTTACATACCTAAGGGTCTATGGTATCCAAGGCCATTTTTGAAAAAAACGCATTTTCACCTGTAACCATAGTCAAAATATTTTTTGTTTGGCAATTTGCCCCCTTCTTCCCATTTGCGCCTTGGGGTAGTGTCAGTATGAGGATTAGGGGAGATACTGGGCACAGATTATAATGATATGTATCACATACTGCGGCAACTCTTCCCCCATCCCCCCCCCCAAAAAACAACAATCCTCCTATCTGAGTATGTTAGGCTTAAATTCGCAAGAGATGTTTAAAGAAACTGTTCTTAACATGCGCTGCAATAACTGCTCTAAAAAATAAACATGCCGTCTAGACAACTTTGCTGTACATTATACAAGACCCTATGTTACAGGGCACTCTCCTTCCTGCCCACCTCATTGTCATCCACATTATGACCGAATCTCTAAACATCTGACTCTACCTCTAATTTCCTAGCAATATACACGATTTCTTGTAAGGCCCCAAAATACAAACAGTGCAAACGAATAGTTCCAAACAACATGCATTTTTTACTGTATCTATTAATACACGAGAGACATAATGCTAAGGGCAGTTTTCCTCTAAGCAAGTTGTAAATTGGGGACCTGTGCCTTATGGCCGTCCACTTGGCATACCTTGGAGAAAGGCACATATTCTAGGCCTGCATGCTGTGCTGCATGCTGAATTCCTTCCCATATCCTACAAATCGTAAGAGGCACAATTGTTTACTTTTTCTCTGAGCAAGGCCCTTTGTCCTATAGCATGCCCGGCTACGCATGCAAAGCGGGTTATTATTTTCACTGATTATCTGCCAGATTTATAGATGTACAAACTGATTGCGCAGTTTGCAAACGTGACAAACCTTGCATTTTTTCTATAAACAATACATTTTTTTTAAACCACCACACTGGTCACCCCCAAAAATTGCTAGTTGGCTCCCTTGATCACAATGAACAATTTTTGCAAAAATGGGACAGTTTTGAAGAGGACGACATTCATTGCCTTTCGGCAAGTTTCACGAAAATGTTTACTAAACTCATTTTGTTAGAGTTTTCACACTCCGATCCCAAACTTTCCAGCCAGTCCAGGTTTCTAAATAGATATATGTGATAGTGATTATATAACACCCCAGTGACTCAGAGCTTTATTAAAGAACAATATAGTACCGGGGAATAATATACAATAAGAAGTACAATAGGAAAGAAATCCCTGCCCTGAAGCGCTTACAATCTAATTGGTATGATGGGAGAAGTTACAACAGAGATAGGGTGAAGTGAATAAGTGCAGTAATGGCGTGCTTGGCCACAATGGTTTATTAGGAGTGGACAGTGTGGTGTGGGACCGTAGCCAGAGTCCGGCTATTGATATGTTTCTCAGTAAGAGGTATGTCGGGTTGCCAGGTGTTCCAGCATCGAACAGTGACTGTCCTGTATTTGGACACTCTGTCCAGTCAACATTAGAGGGAATCTGGACATGTCTGTGCTGGTATTACCGTCTCCGGACAAGTGACCTCACCTGCTTGGGCGGGGGCGCGCGGGATTTCCTTCACCGATCAGGACGTTGCTAGGGAGGCTGGGCAGCTTCCTCCTCCTGATTTGGCTGCTGGCTGGGCAATGTAGCCAATCAGGGGTTGTCAGGTTGATCTATAACAAGAGCGTCAGAATACGGACCGTCCATTGTGTTGTATGTATAGTAAATTTATTAAGACAAATGTAGGATAACCAAAGTTTACCCACTCCAAAATAGGCATTAATAATACAGGCATTAATTAGCAGGCTGTCCGAAAATGTTGCAGCGCTAGAACCTTTCCTCTGTGTCTCTGATTGTACTCTGTTGCTATTGCTGCTAGCACTGTCCTCCAGGCGTCTGGGAGATTCCTGGTGCAGAGTTGTGGCGAGATCGTTCGAGCTGATGACATCATGAAAAGGAGCTTAAGTACTGTGGACATCCTTGTAGGTGTTCAGGGGACTTGGGGTGGGGCCACGGAGGAGGAGGAAAGAGTCATGAGCGGAGAAGGTGAGTTGGCATGTGTGTGGCTCGGGCACGTCGTACCTTTCACGATTGGTGTCCAGTATTTTTGAGAATCCACCTGGCAACCTAAAGAGGTGAGTTTTAATGTATGGGAAAAAACCGAAAGGTGGGGATAGAATGTGGGGCTTATACTAGTGTGAGGGATTTCCACATTTCACGGGTATTGAGGGGCACAGGGTTAAACAGAAGGTAGTCGAGAGAAAGCATAGATGTAAAAGTCGTGGAGTGTGGAGGCAGTTTATGGGTATAGGCAGAGATGAGCATGAGGGCACAGAGATAGACTGATAAGACATTGAACAGCTTACCTTACCCTGCATATGTCCTTGAACCCCTCGCTTCATTTTAATAATCAAGTGGAGTTCAACCAATCACTTTTACATTTCACAACTATTTACTCTTGGTGCTGGAAGTGTCCACGGCACCAATGTGCCACCTCCGCCTGTCAACTTGCGGTCAAATAACACTTGATCAAAGACGTGAGGTGGGGTGAGGCTCACCTTCTGACTGTCCACTTAGTGACCCATCTTCCTGTGATGGTTGAAGGGGTACCCGAGGCCATTAATACATTATTTGGCCTGGTTTATTTCCCCTGAACCAGATTGGAATTGAGAGTATCATCTCTGCAACCCCACCAGGTAATAATACTGCAAATAGATTCACATGCCTGTGTCCTCTCCCCCCCAGGGATAAGGGGGCGAGATTAATCACCATGTATCACTGTAATAGCCATTAACAAGGTCCCATGATCATAAAAGATAATTGTGGTGTGTCACTCTGCAGCCCAGGTCTGTGCTGCAGTCCTGTCAAAATTTGTCAACTTATCTTGTGTCTCCCCCCAGGGTAAGGGTTAGGATCATATCATGTTTAAATGTAATGGGTTATTGTAACAATGTTTTCTATTCTGAATAAGAGGAACAGCCAATGTTTTTTAACATCCCTCAAGGGTTATATTTTTATTACAGTAGGAAGTAATTTACAGTAAGGATAAAAGTGCATATTGGATAGGGAAGCTACTCTGCCTACAAGCTTCAAAGGCCAGGAGATAAGGTTAACCCTTAGGGTACCATGAGATGGACGTGTTAAAACCTTTTGGTAGCAAAGAGAGATGATGAATAGAATCTCAATAAGCATCCTGGCAAATGCAGCCTTTTCAGGCGCTGAGCCGTCCGGGGCCTGCATGACAAATTGGAAAGATGGCATTTATCGCACAGCTCCGTTGCTATACTGAACTCTGTCAGGTTCCTGTAGAGCTGCAGAAAACTCTGGCAAGAGGTGGGATGATTAGTTCCCATGCAAAAGATTGGCTGAACATGAATCGTAGTCTTTGGTTTTTTGTAAAAAGTCTGTGGCAGCCAGAACATGATTAGTTCCATCTAGATTCAACCTAAGATCCATCTAAGTTAACATGCGGTAAAGATTTTCCATCTAGATCTTTCCTGAACAAAACGTTAACATTGTAATATTAAGTGTATTTTCGTATTTTTGTAAATTGAGCTGTGTATATTCCTTGTGTGAATCAATTACAATTTATTGTATCTCACGGTTTTCCTCGATCACAGGATCCGGATTGTGTGGTGTTAAATGCATTGGTCCTCTCCCCGTGACACTCCCCTAGAAAACGACAGGAATTTAGGACAAGCAACTAAAGTCATTGGACACCTCATTGCCGACCCTGTGACATGCTATCTATGTCCCAGACAGTAGTCATGGTTACACCACGCCGGGTTTGACCCGAGACTACGGGTTTTGGCTATGTATCTCCAGGCTACAGGCTTACGCTAATGATCTCCGTGGAGCGTCATCTCTTCGGCATCCTCCCCCTTGCAAATCATCAACATGGCTGCGCAAACGTCAAATGGCAACACGGTTCCATATAAAGGGGGGGAAAATGGGCTACATTACATCACAACATCAATGGCAGTTTTCATTGCCATGACAACAGGGCATCACTTGATGCCTCGTGCCATAAGGCGTCCGTGGCAACGGAACACGGTGACTCCATTCCTCACATTGTCATGGCAACACTGCCATTTGACATTGCGGAGCCATGCAGACTAGACCTTCAATAGAAGGTAGCAATGCTGCTCGCGGACGGCATACCAGGGATAAAGAAAAAAATTATTTGCACAGCACTTATTATGACACGATTTTGATTCTATATTCCACGCATGTACAAACCGCAATAATACACTCAAAATGAGGAAGCTATGTTTTACTATAAATTCTGTAAGAAAACAATCACAAGCACATTCTATTTTCTCTTTTGGCGTATATTACAGCAGAGAAAACACGAGGAAGGTTCTGAACTTTTCACTTGTAGCGCACCGGAAATGTGAATGAGTGTTTCCTTAAAAGAAGACTCATTTTCCATGTCCACATTTTCAGCATATGCTTTTTGTTATTTTTTCATTAGAGTCAATGACCTAACCAAATGTTGCCAATTAAGGATTTTTGTAATTGTTCCGGGGTAATTTAGAGTTGCGCTTGTCAGCTGTGTTTTCATGAAGCGAGATTCCTGTTTCCTCCGCTCTTCTCTCTCCTCTTTCCACAATAAATGGCTCATAAATTTTGAAATCTTTCCCGTCTGTTTCCTTCACAATAATCGCAATTACAGGAAGTTGTTGGAGTGGTTTTTTTTTCTTACCTTGCCTTTGAAGTAAGTAAGTTGAAATAAAATTACATACTTGTAAAAAGAAGGGCTATTGACAGAATCACTTTTTTGTGTAAACTCAATTATTATATGAATATACAAACAGTTTCTAACTGAGGTCTGACTGCTCAAGTGGCGCTGATTTATTATATGTCAGGGTAAAGGTTTTAAAAGGCAGAACAGCCCTTGAATCAACCAAATGCAGTTACGTAACAATTAGACACCAGCTTATAAATCTTAAGCACCATACATCCCGATAAAACCTAAAAAGTGTCAAATAGATACATGAGCAGATTTCAAACTGAGTCTTGAACCCGTTTATTTTATTTTTTTTTGTCCAGATTAAATAATTGATCTATTTCAGTGCTTTGTATCATTTTAAGAAGGATTGGTTAAATATTAAACCCTCTATACTGAAGCTTACACACTGGCTGTGTATTACTAACAGTAATAAGTTACAGTACATAGTTACCTAGTAGATCGGTTTGAATCAAAGACGTACGTCCATAAAGTTCCACCTATACTAAATTTAATGACAGATACTTTATCTTATATCCCTACTACAGTATATTGTCCGAGGAAGGCAAACAAAAACCCCAGGTACAAATTATCAATGATATCTCATTAATAAGGGAAAATAATTCCTTCTGATCCAATAATTGGCAAACAGATTTCTCCTGGATCAGCGTCCTTCCCAGTTTACGTATTGGTATATCCCTGTATAACCTTTCCGTTCTAAAAAGATGTCCCAAACCTTTTTTTTTATCTACTAGTGTATCTGCATCACGTCTCCATGGGTAATGAATCCCACACTGTACTGCCTTACTGTAAAGAACCCCTTTCCTTTGTTACTGGTGAACTCTCCTTTCCTTCCGCCTGCCAACCTTAAGGTATGGGTAACGCAAACGTGGGTGTGGGACATTTTCTGGGGGGGGGGTGGGGGCGCGTGCTTACAGAGGCCCAGGCACTCTTCTCAAAGCATTTACATTAAATACCGGGGGCGCGCGCAAAGGCCTCTCTGTAAGTCCCTTACCTTGTCTCCCCGCATTTCTGCAAAGCGTCACCATGGCAACTGCGGCATCAAACTAATGCCACTGGGGTCACATGATTTTGCTTGCCGATGACACACCCAATGTCCCTGGCATTGGATATCAGAAAATGCTGGAGACAATGTATGAGGGTGGGGGGGGGGTTAGGGGGGAGTAGAGCAGGTCACAAGTGAGCGCAGTAAAATATGTTTGTTGCCCCCCTCCTTAAGGTAGGACCCGGTCCTCCTTTGGTACTCTGCCCTTGGGCATGAATATTTCCTTTTGAAAGCATCCCTGTACTTCCCGAATATATTTTGTAATAGGTTATCATTAATCCCCCTTAGACGCCTCTTTTCTAATTTAAATAATCATTTAGCAGGCCTCTCCTCATAAACCATGATTATCCATCCCCTTTATTCATTTGGTGGCTCTTCTCAGTCGCTCAAGATTTCTAGACGGTGCATTTTCTTCCTATTCCTCTGCTCCGGTGGTCATTAGGCGAGTCACCCAAGATGATCATGCTCCCCCTTGCTCATCCTCCTTCACCTCAGCCAGGGCTGCAAGAGGGATACTCTCAACCTTCCTTACTCTCCAGAGGAGCAGGGGCAAGCACCCATCCTCTCATCTCCAAGGTGAGGGAAGACTCCTCTAACTTTAGGCGTCTCCTCCTAGAACTTCTGCAGGGCGTGCTCATGGACTGTACCCACCTACAAGGGACCTGTACAACAGCCATTGATCCCACAGACCTTCCCTCATTTTCTGGGAGCAGAGGGGGGTCATGGGCCCATAATTATAACCTGCTAATGCCTGAATCTTCACAGGGCTTACATAGGCATATTACCACTATGTGGATAAAACGTTACAGCTGGACATACCTGTTCTGTATAAGTATACACCGTATAAAGTATACAACTGTACACGTATAGAGATCACTGTATAAAGTATACAAGTATCAATATCCGTGCCCCAGAATACCTGTGACTTTGTTCCGGCTCCTCTCCGTTCATGAGTACTGGCAGTCACCATCTTGCTCTCTGTCAGTACACAAACAGCCGGTCTTAGTAAAGGAATGGACTTAGCACCATTCAGAGTGCATTTAACACATACATGCAGGGGATGTTTCTCATCAACACGTACATGTGTGACACTCATAGTTTGTCACTATTGCCAATATCTTTGTCTCAACATACAGAAAATGGCGTATAATGATAGAAATGCCACTTGGGTGTGATGATGCAGGTTAGCGGTTATACAACCATATATCTAACATACGCAACGCTTAAATGATCCACTGAGATTTACGAAGACAAGAGGTGATATCATTTGAAACAGGAACCTCCTTTTAATGTATGTAGCCCTGTCGTCGTCCCCGTCCCCCCCTCCCCCCCCCCAGTGGAGAGATACACAGTCTCTGCTACCTGTTGTGGTGCGATACTTGTTAGGGACCAGTAGAGCTTAGTTGGAATTGCATTGGTATGAAGATATCAGAAGACTTACTCGTGGTTTCTCTGTAGTTCGTCCTCACTGGTGTAAGCGCCTCCAGCCGTAATGGGTTCCAGGGTGTCATAAATCATGCCCCCACTATAGCCTACTTCTCGCCTCCTGCTCAAGGACTGATCGTAGACGATTGATAACAGTGGTCTTTATGTATGGCAGCATCCACTGCAAATCTCCTTACCAGGCCACCACGCGATGCAAGTCTCAGAGTTGCCGCTACCTCTGGATTGGTGATGGCCCCTGGTCTTACAGGCCTTTGTGGCTGAATCGGATGTTCCCTCACCGAGGCTGCTGGTGAGCACCTCATCCCACCATGGGAGGAGACTCAGAGCTCTCTTCTTCCTCTCCCTTACTCCAGAGGCGTAACAGGACGGACCTAAATTTTGTCATTCCCTAATTAGGATAAAAGGGGCCCATTCTCATTGTCTATTACCTATCCCTGATAGGCTCACTCACAACAGGCCAGGAGTCACCACCTGATCTCCGGTCCATCATAGAGAACATGGGTAGGGGTCCCAAGTCCACAGATTAACCCCTTACAAGGCCTGCAGCTATCAGGACTTACATAACAGTGTGGGGAAAGATAGGCAGAAAAGACATACCCTGTACATGTATATGATGACATAAAGTGGCAGCATAATGCATAAAGGTACTAAGCTCTTTATTACTAACTGTATTTAAGCAATCTGATTCCCATGTTTTATTTTGTTGGCATAGCATTCATCATCTACTTACTTATCTCCATATCTCACAGCATTTAGGGGTGAAAAAAAGCATATTGTAAAGTGATTGCATTACGGACTACCGCGATTTGGACATAACGTTAGAAACTGCTTACAGAATAGTAAGTTTACCAATCCGCTACTAAATGCCATTAGACGCGTTAAGTCCACATTTCAGAGCTACTAGAATATGCCCCTCAAGGCCCTTATATGTAGCGTGTGATAAGGCTGATATGCATGTCATTTTGTGCAGTCACACATGGTAGACTAAGCATTTAGCTTCCTTTCCATTTCCCCCCTCCGGTTTATTTTGCACATTGGTTTGACGTATTCTTTAGTGTATTGCCCAAGGGTATACACTGATAGTGTGCTTTTCTATACATGTTTTTAAAGACTGCCCATTTAGCTCCACGTTTTTTGCTGCAAAAACATCAATCCCATTTAGTACTTATAAATGATTCTCAGTTTATTAAAATCTGCCTGTCAAAATTAAAGTCTTTGTTTGAATCCCAGAGATTATGTTTTTTGATTATTTAATCTCAACATTGCTATATACCCTGCGTGCCCGGGATTAATTAATTTCCCTGCTACCCCTCTGTCTCCCGCTACCTTCTCTCTCTCGCTGCCGAGCTGCCGCGCCTGCGATCCCTCTCTCTCTGTCTCCACTCCTCCCCTCCCTCTCTTTTTCCCCTTCCCGTCTCTTCCCCCCACTTCCCCTTTCTCCCTCCCTGTCGTTTCTTTCTTCCCTTTTCCAGCATTCCGCCCCCCCCCCCCCATTCTTATCTTGTTCCCCCACCCCCTTTCACAGCTCGTCCGACCCTCACCCCGTTCAGGACATCCGTTTCCCTCCACCCCATTCACAGTTCTTTGGTTATTATTATTCTAACATTGGTTTATAGTACATATCCATCTCTGCCCTCTCCTTGTTGGTTCTTCATAATTGAGTCTTTAATTGTCTTTAATCACCCCCCAAAACCCTGTTTGCCTTTAGTTGTAATGCTCATCTCATTGCCTCCATTTTATGTCTGGATAATTAAAATCCCCATTATGCCAACATGACCCAGTTATGCTTCCGTCTCTATGTGTAAAAGTATTTTAGCTCCTCAATCTTACTGATATTGTTGGTGGTTATAGCATATCCCTACAAACAATTCCTTGCACTTTTACATCCATGCTAATTTCTATCCACAAGGTCTCTACATTTGTCAAATCATGCTGCTCTTCATAAACATCATATCCCGGATAATAGTTTTAGCTTCCGGTGTTAAACATATAAACAATACTCCACATCCCCTTCTATTTGCTCGATCCTTCCAAAAACGGAATAAACCCTCTAAATTACTGCCCTTCATGTAGTTTTCTCATTCATCCCAGCCCATGTTTGCAAGTAATCCTATGATTCATACTGCTCCCTTGACGTTAATTCAATCTCCCCCATTGATTTGTCCAGGCTTCTTGCTTAGCAAGCCGCATTTCAGTTGTTTTTTCAAAGCCTTTACTATTATCTTAAATTATCTTATCTGCTCCTTTACCTTTCTGCTCCCACTTGGTTTAGTCTTTAGAAGTTTTCTAGTATTAATCTTATAATACTATGGGTGTCTCACTGCTTGTCCCAACTCGCACTTGCCCCCATTCTCCCTTCCCATTACCCCGTGCTATTTCCCCATCCCATCTATTTTCTGTCCTTGTCCTCTCCCCCATAGCAGTGACATAAGATCCCTCTGGTGCAGAACACTCTTTCCAACCCATTCAAGGAAAGGTCGCCATGGAATAGTGCTGCTTGGTAAATATAGACCTCTCTGGGGGCTATAAAAAAAATTGGGATTCAAGAAATGAATTGAAAGAGGTAATACATAGTAATTGCGTCCACAAAAACACTTGTCCACCCCTAAGCTCTTAGCAGACTCTGTTAGTGTCACTATTCATGTTCTTCCATTTATTCGCACATTTTCTTATTCTTTATATGTTGTGCGTCCTGTTCAGACATCTGACCACATTAAGCCATTGTTTGTCTACTTGCCGCCTGTATTTTATGCTTAGAAAAACGAGATTTTATACGGCGTTATGGCACAGAAATGTGGCGCATCTTGTATTTAATATAAATTAATTTACACGTTTTGCACAACAAGGCCCCACACTCCGCCTCGAACTCAAACTCCCCCATGTGGCTTTAGTTTGTTGAAAAAAAACACAGTAATAAATAACCACTGATCTGTTCTCGGCCCATTTTGCACAAAATCCTCTTATTTGCATCCTGTTTTAATTACCTCATCACTTATAGTGAAGCCCCTCTACAGAATGGTTGTGTCTGCAACCTATGTATGTTTTTCATCACATCATACAGTACTGTTCAGAATGTCTCCATACTGAGTAATTGGGGCCATGCAAATAAAAACGATAACTTATAACAATCATAACGTTTCAGTCATTTTTGTTTAATATATCTCATAACCATACATAACCACAACATGTGGTCTAATGTGAACCTTGGCAGGACCAGACCCATGGGAACACTTAGCGTTGTCCTTGCTAAATGGCTGTAGCACGTTGGTGCATTATGAATGCGAATATTGCGGCAGCCGCCGCCGCCGCGCCCAACATCCGCCGCCTGCCTCTGCCGCTGCCGGGGGAATTTTCATGGGGCAATTTGCAGGAGACCAATTTAACTAAATAATGGCATTGACTTTGTTCAGATTTGAACTGGGGTATTTGATACCTTAAAATTGTTTTTTTGAAAGTTTCCCCTGACAGTGTTGGTAACTACCAACCTAAAATGTATTTGCTTTTTTTTTACTGTATTGATTTGCCATACGGTCCCCTTATCACTGTACTATTTCCTTATTGTAATCAATCTAACAGCTTATATTGGGCCAAGCACACAGACTGATAACCCCACCCTCCCACCGTCAGAAAGGAAACATTTTTCGCACTTAATGTAAACACTTCTGCCATTTTTTTAAAAAAAATTCATTTGTCCCTCTGTGTCCTTCAAAGTGGTTTTCCTGCCAACTGCCCCAAACATTCAAGTGCGTGTGACCCTCATCCCAAAAATGAAATGAACTAATGTTTTCCCAGAAACATCTGCATGCAATCTCTTTAGGAAATACGTCACTTTGATTCCATTCTATTATTATTTT
Source organism: Ascaphus truei (assembly GCA_036426205.1). NCBI lineage: Eukaryota > Metazoa > Chordata > Amphibia > Anura > Ascaphidae > Ascaphus > Ascaphus truei. The sequence continues at coordinate 2,384 of WSYH01008572.1, read as the reverse complement.
CTTTTGCATGGTTTGCACTTCCAGAAGGGTGACGTGGGTGAATGCTTGCAAGGTAACACTACTCGTAAAAAGCAAAAAACAAAATCATGTCCAAAAGAAAGCATTTTGTATCGGCTCTTAACAAATCACGTTTAGTTTACAATGTAGACAGATTTTCACACCCTGTAGCACACAAATAACGCATTAATGACCGTGTGTTATCATCTTAATCTGTACACGGAGATAAATACACGCCAGCATTAACACATCATTGCAGTAACTGGGGTAATAATCTAGCAAGAGCTGTACTTTTACATTTCTCTGGATCATCTTTGGCAGACCATGTAACTCGATCTCTTGAATCTACGGGTATCCCATTTACAATATAATGCCCATAAGCATAAAAAGCATGTCCCTCGGCTTGTAATCATAAATCACCCATATCAATGTATCATCAGATGTTTTATTTTATCCTCCATCCAGACATTATAACACATAGAGCAAAGGATTGTTCATCCTTACCTTATTGTGTTTTTTTTGTAGTGCTTATGGTTACGTCTTATGTTCACCAATATGTTTTGTCTGGAAACCTTACTGTGACTGAAAAGCTTAGGGAATTGCTCAGCTTTGGTGTTCTGAAAACAATAGCTAGTCATCAGGAAGTTACCAACCGCCGAATATGCAATGCTATGATCAGTCTGTCAAGGGAAGTGTTTTTATATTAGTCTTACCAAAGGTCCCCCATCTAAATTCTGCAGCTAAGACCTAAAGGGAATTACCTTGCTCTCTTCTCACTGTGTCCCAGCTGCTGCCTATGTGCATTTTGTACAGTGGGATATTACTTTACCTTGGGGTCCTTCACTTATTTCATTTATAGCACTGACAGCCCTCCAGGGCCCTGTCCTACAGTCACCCGCACCACCTCCATCTGATTACGCACTGAGACACTATTTTCGCCACTAAAAAGGACAAAGTGAGGACCACTGTTATGGTGCAAAAAAAAGAAGACTCCTGGGGGAAAGCAAAGCATGTTAACTTATCCCGGGACGTCAGAGAGCTGGCAGGAATTTACAACATTTGGCTTCTTATAAAAAAATGATAAAGGACCAATTTTGCACGATTGCTTTTAGAGATTTGTTAATTTTTTCATTCAAGTTTGCGACTTCTCATTCATGTTTTGCACGCAATTCGCTAGCAGTAAAGTCCACGCACAATTTTCCTTAGTATGCAAATTTGGGAAATTCTGTAATTCGCTAATTTGTAATGCCGATACTCTCATAGGCTCCACACACCATATGTCCGAAAAGCTTTTGCGCCAATGTGCATATGTTTCGCAAAACGCGAATTGGGGGAAAATACAAATAAAATGTTTTTCGAACTGCATTCGGAATAGATTCTCACCGCTTAATTCTAATAACTTTGTATACTAACATGATCAATACTGCTTTCTTTATAACAGTCTTTCTTTCTTTTTTTAACGAGAAATTGCTCTAAAAATTTCGCAATTAGGCACATAGTGTTTTTTTTTATACTTTATTATTGGAAAGTCACAGTTGACTCATTAAAGTTCGATAGTGGTTGATTGGGCGGTACCCCACACACAATACCACAATCAGCGCAAATCACAGTTTTTGAGTTTTTAGGGCATCTGTAGTGATTATTACCGGGCACAATTAATATTAAGACCAAACTTATATAATTACAGAACAAGAGAAGTTTTATCTATGGTGTGAGCTTAGCATATGATCATTTTAATCTAAATGATACAACAAACCAACAAGGATATACTGCTCACAACAACAATTACGTATTGATATGGAATATGAGTGTCGTCCCACAAGTACCAGAGTGGCAATGGGTGCATCAATGACTAGCTAAGGATTTTAACCAAAATTAGAGAAGAAGTTTGTTAATCACCTCTCTCTTCTAGCTAGAGCTCCCTTTTTTGTGTATATGGCACGCCGGGACTATTAAACATAAAAACATTTGTTAGGTATAGGCTAAAAAAGTCTGCACATAAAATAAATGTTGAATATGTGTATATGTTATAAAATAGGGTAGGAGTGGACAGGTGTGGTAAGGTTGAGCCCAAGGTGTATTGCAAAATGTTTCTAATGATCAAATCTTCTAATATTAGAATGGTAGAATGCATTATGTAACCACCTATGGGACGGCTAACTGATTTAGGGTAACTGAACTCTCATGTGTGTCTCATACAGTGTGTTACTAGTATATAGCCGTCTGATTCTGTAAGTATATGTTTATCACTGCACAGTCTACCTATTAACCTAACCTATATTGCTATGCGTATAACCTAACCTAGCTGGAATCACAGCATGTTGCATAACACGATATTCACATTTTATTTATTGTAGACTTTTTAGCTCTTATACCTAATAAATGAT